>CAUYSK010063112.1:0-55488 GCA_963575035.1 Avahi laniger
TTCAAATTCCTGAGCTCAAGCGATCCTCCTGCCTCAGCCCCCCAAGTAGCTGGGACTACAGGCATGTGCCACCATGCCCGGTTAATTTTTTTTTCTATATATTTTTAGTTGTCCAATTAATTTCTTTCTATTTTTAGTAGAGACGAGGTCTCGCTCTTGCTCAGGCTGGTTTCGAACTCCTGAGCTCAAACAATCCGCCCACTTCGGCCTCCCAGAGAGCTAGGATTACAGGCGTGAGCCACCGCGCCCGGCCCGAATCATTCGCATTTAAGATCAAACTCTCATAACCTCCAATGGTTCCAGTCCCCACTTCTGCCTACTGGACTCACTCTTGAACCCTACACCATCCTTCCTTCAGCCTGTGCCCCCCACGCTTTATTCCCTTCCTTCCAAGGTTCATCAAGATCCATCAATTCAACTATCAATATCAACTTTCTTGTGCTTGTCCATCTGCTACACCATCCCGAAAAGACTCAAATGCCCAAGATCTAGAGGAGGGAGGGAGGAAGAGAACTACAGTTGGAGCCACTACAAGCTGCCTGACAATCCTAGGTCACTCCTGCCTCTTCACAGAGGAATGTGATCACTAGTTAAGCCAATTTTAAGGCCTTTTGTCTTCAAATAACTATCCCTAACATTGCCTCTCCTCTGAGGGCCAAAAAAGGTGTTTCTTCCCTGGGTATTCCCATTGGTCATTCTCTTTCCTGTATTCTCTCCTCTCCTACTATTTCCTCTTGACATACAGTCCACCTTCAGGTTTAAAATAAACAAACAATGCCTTTTGATCTCATCACTTCTTGTTTCCTTCAAAATCAAGGTTCTGGAAATAATTCTAAACTTGTGACCATTTCTGCAATCTTTCACTGACTCCTCACTACCACTGTAATCACTCTAAAGTCATCAAATTGTCTTCCTACTTCACAAATCCAGCATTGTCTTTGCCTTAAATCCTAATTCACAAAAGAATCTAACTGATGATCACTGCTCCTCCTTTGCGAGCGAGCATTCTTTCCTGTCTTTTCTTCCTCATTCCAGCCACTACTTAAGTGCCAACCATTCCCCAGGGATTCACGTTCTGACCTCAACTCTACATTTTCCCTTGCTAACCTTCTTATGTGCAAGATTTCAACTACCACCGAAAGACAGAAGACTCCCACTAGAATGTATGAGGGCAGGGGTATTACATTCTCCAGCTCTCAGACCAGCCTGGTTATTAGTGGGTCCTAAAAATTTGTTTACTTAATGAATTAATAATAGGTAACACTGAGTACTTTCGCTGTGCCAGGCTGTCCTGCCTTTCACAATAACCTGTAGCCAAGTGAATTTGTCTCCACTTAAATGTTTCCTCAACCTCAGCATGACCACAACCGAATTCATCTTTTCCATCATTTTCCCTCCTTTCTCACTCCATCTCCAGCCATCCATTTCTCCCACTCAAACCTGCCCTTCAGGTCCTTGTCCATGTACTCATCCCTTAAGATCCCTGCAATCTTGAACTAATCAGCCTCCCTCCTGGACTGCCTCACTGTTCTCCTATTCAATTTTCACATTGCTGTCCGTGATCTGTGCAGACCAAAAATTAGATTATGGTCCTCTTTAACCTAAAATGGCTCTCCATAGCTTAAGGAAAAACGAACAAACAAAACTCCCCAAGGCCCTTCACGAATTGGTTCCTGTTAACCTCTTGAGATTCATTTCCTGCTACCTCCTCAAATGCACGCCACTGCAGCATCCCCTGAATGCAACTTACAGTGAATAATCATGCAAAAGATTCTTGCTCCTTCTGCATCCTGAAATTAAATATGCTATTCCAGCCTGTGCAAGAGACCCAATCTCTACAAAAAACAAACAAACAAAAAAAAAACGCCTTAGGTGGGCATCGTGGTATGCCCCTGTAGTCCCAGCTACTTGGGAGGCTGAGGCAGGAGGAGGATCGCCTGAGCCCAGCCAGCAGTTTGAGGTTACAGTAAGCTATGATTACACCACGGCACTCTAGCCTGGGGCAACAGAGGAAGACCCTGTCTCAAAAAACACACACACAAACAAAAACCATGCTATTCCCTTTGTCTGGATATTCCTTCCTCCAACCTTTCCCCCTTCCTCGAGCTCAGAAAAAAGACACTGCTCAGGCATCACTTCTTCTAGGACACCTTCCCTGATGCCCAGTGTGAATTCGATGTCCTGTGATTCACAGCACTCTGAGATTACCTCCATTTTTTTGGTGGAATATTCCTACAACTGTTCAGTAACACCCGCATCACAACTCTATCTTTCCTGTGTGATTTTGGATCAGTATCATTCATTTCTCCCATCTGCCTGGAATGTCTACAAGATACTCAAATGCCTACATTCAAACATTCAAATGTCTACAAAAATATTTTATACAAAATATAAAAAACTAGCATCTTTCTTCCATTCACCTTCACCTAAATCCTCTCAAAACATGTTCCATACTCCAATTTGTGAATTCCACACAAAACCATATTACTTTTGATATAAAAAAAATTATTATCTTCCTCCCAAATCTACTTCTTTTGAGTGAGGTGTAACCTTCCATTCAGTTCTGAGTGGCATCCTTTCACCTCCTTGGCAATACCTGTTAAGACTGCAATACCAAAACTACAGTACTTACCTCCTCATGTTAAAAATCTTAAGTTCTCCTTTGTTAAATGATACTTTAAACATGCAGCAATAATGGGATCCAATGATGTTTTCTAAAAGAAACTAGATTACACTTGTATTGAGTAATATATCTTAGGACTAGTTCTAAAGGAAATTTGTCCTACTGTATCCAAACCTAGACTACACACCACTGTCTCAAGGTCAGCTAAATGGAAAATTCATAAAATATGCCATAGCTTGAAGAATTTTCCATGCTTTTGCAAATAACTGAACATATGCTAAAATTAACAAAAATAGATCAAGTGAGACCACAGCTAAAACATCCACTTTACCTATGACCCCTTTTTGAAAACTAAAAAAACTTTTTAAAAAAGAGCCTTAGATTTAGGGGAAAAAACACTTTTAGCTCAAGCCTTAGGCAAATCAAACATATCCACCTATAAAATGGGAATAATATCACAATATACAACTGTTGTGAAATTAAATGGGAAAAGTATATAAAAGTATTTCCCAAGGTGACAGCACATGTCAAACTATATTGCAATATTTTATCTAATAGTAATATAAAATCTTCTAAAGATTTTAGTCAGTGCAGAAATTTACAGAACAGATGTTAAAAAATTCACTGAAAAGTATGCTAAGTTTTCCACCGTGGCCCAAATGCTTAGTTAACTCACCATTTTGGAGTAATGTTACGCTGCAACAGCTCAGTAAATTATGGTACTGACTTAAATTTTTACAACAGATCCCAACACTTGCTAAAGAGTCTTTAGTCATCATTTATTAATTCTCATATGCACACAGCCAGATGAACAGAGAAAACCCAGATCAAAACACAAGGCACCGTAAAACCAAAATAAGAGCTAGTTATTCATTCAGCGTTTCTGAGGATCTAAGTGCCAGTTCCAAATAGGCAGTCAGTAAAAATATTTTAAAATATATTTAAAATGTATTTTAAAAATTGAATCTGTTACTATAGCTGTTTGAAGTTTACCACATTGTTCTTCCCTCCTCAGTAAATGGATTTAGTTCCAAAAATCTAGTCTCTTTCTTCAGGATCATCAAATGATGAAAAATCATTAAATTGGTCAACTCCACACTTCTGAACATGGATTCAAATCCAGGCTGTCTGGGCCTAGACAGTGTATATTTATTTACATATACACACAAAGCATTATTTTATTTATATATGTACACACACATTTAAACTCTATGACACGCAGTCACAGAGTATACTATTAAGGCAAAAAGTATTTTTTAAAAAATGTTTGGGGCTGGGCACAGTGGCTCACACCTATAATCCTGGCACTCTGGGAGGCCGAGGCAGGAGAATCACTTGAGCCCAGGAGTTTGAGATTGCAATGAGCTATGATGATGCCACTGCACTCTAGCCTGGTGATAGAGTGAGACTCTATCTCAAATAAAATAAAATGAATTTAAAAATAAAAAAAATGTTTGGCAGGCAACAAAACCAAAACTGGTTTATTTCACATAGCTCCCAACGAAACAACTGGGTGTTAGCTCTTCTATCAAATTAGTGATTATTATCAAAAGCAACAGAATTGTCAGTTAAAAGGGGCGGGGGGCACCAAAAAATGGGGCCAGAACAGTCCTGTGATGATAGCAGAACTCTTCCTTTAACCCACAAGTGCAACACCATCTTTTCTCTACCCACTCACGACCCAGCCAGCTTTCATCCCCCCATGGGAGTCAAGGCCGAGGGAGGCAGTGATCGGCTATCAATTTAAAGGAAGTGCTCCTTTTAAAATCAGGGGAAAAATTGTTCCCACCCATCTGGATTAAATAAATGCTTATGCAAGAAACTACACTTTGAGGTTGCCAAATGTGAATGTAAAGAGATTGTGTTAGTAATTTGAGCATTTGTAGCAAATAGGGATAATTTTAGGTAGATAAAAAGTCATCTTACAGAATGGTAAATTATCCCAAAGGAAGCAAGAAAAGTATATAAATACAAAACTGGCCAATATGCTGAAAAACAGTGAAACTGGATATATGGGGATTTATCGTATTATTCATCCTTATTTTTGTACGTTTGAAAGTTTCCACTAGTGAAAGAAAAAGCAACCATTCCAACCACAAGAAAGAAATGAGGAGGAGTTGGGGCCTTGTCCCAAGTAAGCTAGCAGTCAACCTCCCCTCTGCTTCAACGTCATCTTTCTTTCTAGAGTAGAAAGGGCAATGGGTGCCTTTCAAATTTTAAACCATTTGTACATAATACCTATACAAACAACTAAATTTTTCAAAAAAATTTTTTTCTGGGAGGCCAACACAGGAGGATTGATTGAGATCAGCAGTTGGAGACCAGCCCAAGCAAGAGGTAGACCCCGTCTCTACTAAAAATAGAAAAAATTAGCTGGGCATGGTGGCTACTCGGGAGGCTGAGGCAAGAGGATTGCTTCAGGGCCAGGCGCGGTGGCTCACGCCTGTAATCCTAGCACTCTGCGAGGCTGAAGCAAGCGGATTGTTTGAGCTCAGGAGTTCAAAACCAGCCTGAGCAAGAGTGAGATCCCGTCTCTACTAAAAATAGAAAGAAATTAATCGGACAACTAAAAATATATAGAAAAAACTAGCTGGGCATGGTGGCGCATGCCTGTAGTCCCAGCTACTTGGGAGGCTGAGGCAGAAGGATCGCTTGAGCTCAGGAGTTTGAGGTTGCTGTGAGCTAGGCTGATGCCACAGCACTCACTCTAGCCCAGGAAGCACAGTGAGACTCTGTCTAAAAAAAAAAAAAAAAAAAAAGAGGATTGTTTCAGCCAGGAATTTGAGGTTGCTGTGAGCTAGGCTGACACCACGGCACTCCAGCACGGGCGACAGAGTCAGATCCCCCCCCCAAATTTTTTTCTTGGTAGAGACAGGGTCTCATTCTGTCAGCCAGATTGGAATGAAGTGGCAAGATCACAGCTCACTGCAGCCTCGAACTCCAGGGCTCAAGAGCTCCTCCTTCGGCCTCCCAAAGCACTGGGATTACAGGCATGAGCCACCACGCCCCATCTTTTTCAAAACTTTTAAGAGATAATACTCAGTACAAGTGAGAGCCTTAAAAATTATTCTTATCTATTTTTTTAGCAATTCCACTTTTGAATGTGTCTTAAATGCATAAATTGTGTTTAAAGATTTAGCTACAAAGATTCCAGATGCTCCTCGACTTAACAACTGGTTTATAAGGACACAACTACATCATAGTGGAGGAGCTTATTGAATGTCTATCACCTTCCAACCAACGAAAATTCGAAAAATCATCACAAATAACCCTCTGTGTTGATATTAATATTTACAAATGTAAATTTGGAAAATAGCCTAAATGCTAAATAAAAAAATTAAATTATGACACATCCACAGGATTATTCAGTCACTGAAAATATTAATAACAGAAGAAAATACCATTGAAATAATGTCAAGTAAAAATGGCAAGGTAAAAAAGCAAGCTAAAAACTGCAGACAGACATTATGGAAATATTCCTGCATGTTAATCATTTATGGTGATTCTTGTCATCCTCCTCCCCCCAAATTTCTAGCACCCTAAAGGCACTGACATATTTGTCTTCAGTAACCCCATTGATGACAGCCTTCCAAAAACTAGACTCCCTTAGACAAGCATAAGCACTCCAAAATCCAAGATATTCTAGAATCTTCCTTTCCTACTCACTTGTCCCCACTAGCTTTCCTTGTCTCAGAATGCCCTTTTCCATTATCCGTATCTTCCTCTCCTTTTACCTTTGTCCTTCTAGATAGGGTCATTTTTTTTTGAACCCAGTAGAAAAGAAACTGGTGTCTACTTCTATTCCACAATGTAGTTAGACCAGATGTAGGTCCTACGTGAAGAGTGGGGTATGATTCGAGAATAGCATCCACCCACTATAGACTGACCATGCCAGGTAGGCCCTCACATAAACGCACGCTGGCAGGGAGTACAGGGTTATGACTTGCATGGCTACTGTGCATGCTGGACCTCTGTGCAAAGATGTGTTCACTATTTCATGCTAGATTGCTACAAAAGGAGTACTGCATAGAACAGATTCAGTCAAAAAAACTTCAAGCTTAGTTCTACATCTGTAAAGTCCTATACACCACAGGCAACTTGGATTCCCAGGTCCAGGTTTTTTAAAATGGTAGCATAATGTCATATTAATAATTCCTTTTAGTAAGCTAAAGCAATTTAAATGACCTCTATGGCTTCAAAAGAAACCCGCCTTTTTGAAGCCTTCCCCTTGCTTCCTCTGCCATTCCTCACTACTCTGCCCACTGCAGCTGCTCTGCACACTCTGCCTGTTGGGGGTGGTACGTGACTCCTCTTCAGCTACTGTCATTACATGTTCAGCTGGTCACTACTGTCACTGTCATTTTCCCAGCCTGGACATACCTGTTCAAAAGGGAAAGTTGGGTACCTGGGTCTCACTCACCAAGACTGGCTTTAGACGGAACCAAAGATGAAGATGACCAATTATGTTATTTGGGATTTTATTTTTAATGTCATGTTAAAAACCTACATTTGTAAGAACACTTTCTTTTCTACTTACCTACTCACAACCAAACTTAGTGTATCGCTTTCTATAGGACACACCCTTACAAATGAAATGCTGATGGTAATTTGGCTTAGACTTCGCCAGTTCTTGAAAAGAAAAAAAAAAGACTCATGCAAATGGTCTCTAAGATTTATAATATTTATTGTTTCTACAAAATCATGGTTATCAAACCAATTATTTAATTATTTATCTTCAAATTAAAGCTTTTTTGGGCAACTTTTATCACTTTTCATATAACTAGTTTTCTACCACTCAAACGTATCAATTAGTTTAGTAAAATAACATTTCTGAGATTTCTACAAATGCCAATTTAAAGTAAGATAATATGGGTTGGTGGTTAATCACATAGGCTGGAATACCTGGTAAAGTGCCACGAAACAGAGCTTTAAAAAGGCAAAAGAGAAGACAGCGGTTTATTAAATGAAAAGTGATTTCTCCCTTTGACTATTAAACATATAAAGTGGTCCTTGCTTCTTCTCTTCCATGTTCCGTGGAATCTGGTAGGAAAACAGAAATAATCCTCGCCAGATAAAAGGTTAGGGCTGGTGATACTGGGGGTGAGAAGAAGGGAGGAAGGTAACTCTCATTCACTTTTTATTTAGCTCCTGACAACGATGGATTTAGTATCTTATACACTGGTGTCCCATCAGTTTAGACTACCATGCTGGAATAGCTCATCAATCTCAGGACTGCATAGGGTTCATGAGAGCACTACCACCACACAGGAGGCAAATCATTTAGAATAAAGTCAGCCTTGGGGCAAAAAATGAGTCATGGGAACACCAGCAAAATTTCCATCATCTGCAAATAGTTAATGGTTTGCTCAGACATCAGATCAATTATTCTTATTTATTTGGGTAAACATTATATGGCTTTTAAGTTCTATAACTTTTTAAATGGAAATACAAAACAAAGTTAGCTAAAGCTAAGTCCCTTTTTTCAGTTTATGTTGAAAAAGCTGAGATGTTAGAAAACAAAGACAAAGGGATAAACAATTATCATTGGCTGCGAGCTGTCGTGGGCACTTCATTATTGACACATTCCTGAATCGGTAATCATGTTTTTAAATCCAGTCAGCCATAGTCAAGACCAGTGCCACTTTTTTAAAATACCATTTTTGTCATTTTTTGAACTAGATAGAGGTGATGGCTGCACAACATTGTGAATGTACTAAATGCTACTCGAGTGTACACTTGAAATTTTATGTTATGTGACTCTGTTAAGGTTATGTTATGTGACTTCTACCTCAATAAAAACAAAATGATTTACAATAATTTAGAAATTGACCTAATAAATAAGGCTTCCCCAAGTACTAGAGATGAAATTCCACCCAGGGTGTGCCATTAATCCAGGGGACTCTTAATAAGGATGCACGTTTAGCACATCTTTTATCTCAACAGAATTCAAAAGACACATGAGATTTTCTAAATTAGAAAAAGCACTTAATATTCATTTCGGTTATTTCGAAGGATAACACATACAAAGCAAACTGTTAGCTGTATTCTTTCTACCCCAAAGAAGAGAACAATTCAAACCACATGACTTAGAATAATGGTTGGCAGAACTCCACCTCTGAAGGGCCTGCAGAGGTGTCATTACTCCATTAGCGATAATGGCTATTGATCTAGCCTCCTGGAAGAGCTAGCAGGAAAAATGGAATATTTAACATAGTAAGAATTTTAAAGTCTACTGATTTTAGTAGGAAGATTTATATATATACACACATATATAAAATTACGATAGCCTTTTGCCACCCATGCCCGCCCCCCACTGAGTTAAATTGCTTAACCCAGTAATTTCAACAAATTTAGTAGCCCAGAACCTTTCTCTCCCCCCTGAGGCAAGTACCAGTAGCCTACTTAGTATATTAACTTCTCAAGAGGCTATTAAAAAGCCAAAGGACAAGCCAGTATTGTCTAACAAGTAGGAATCATCTAGGTGTTCACTCCTTAAATGTAAGACTAAACATCTGTCTTAAAAGACCTAACTTTTCTTTCCCCCTTTTCAAAATACTGCACTAATTACAGTATTTGTATCCTGGTCACCTACATATAACTATCCTTTTGCATGGATCCCAACAGTGCCATTACTAGGATAATTTCCTTAAATGCAAATAAATTTTAGTCTCTCTTATCATCAGGATGATTTCAGCCTTAAGCGAGAGCTCACTTGAGCAGTAAGACTGAGTTTTTTCTTTGTACCTTCTAAAATCTCCATGATGACTTTCATAAACAAGGGAAGAAATAGTTTAAGTAGTTGCCATTTTGGAGAACCGACTACATTCTTTATTTAATCCCCACAACTTTTTCAAGTAGTTACTGTCCCATTTTACAGACAAGGAAAATGAGGATCACAGGAAAGCCTATTTCTTCAAAGTCACAATAAACAAGCTTAAAAAAGGTTTTTTATTTTACAAACTGTTGTTTTCTCGTATTCTATCAAGAAGCAGAAGCATAAATATGGTAAAAGACAACCTTCCCAAATCCTGATCTAAAATGTTTAAAATTTCTATTTTTATTCCATCATTGTCCAATATCTTAAATAAGTGAGATGAAGGTTTAAAAATATTAAAGCATCTTATAAACTTCTGTGACAAAACTAGAAATAGGAAGGTGAATATGGCCTACCTAGAGGTCACTGATACGCACGTCTAAGGGTAAATGAAATTGCTATTTTTTTTAACCAACTCTTATCTGGTAGAAGATGAAGTGCTCAACTTCACCTGGCTTATCAGCTAATTTCTGCATTACCTTGGACAAATGCCATTTGCATACTCCCTACCAGCCCTTAGGTGCATTGCAGCCTCTGTGTCATTGTGTGTGACATCACTGGGTTGCTATGGATATAGGTGCGAGGTCACTCGCTTTCCTGTGGAACTAGAAATACGGAAAAATTAGAAGAATCTAAATAACACAAACTAAAGATATTTCCAATATTGATACCTACTAAATGTGCAACTTACATCATCTGAGCATTAAAATGTAAGACAGCAACTGTGGGCACATATTAATACAGCAGTATTCCCAATTTCAGAACCATTTCCCTTAGTAAAATAAAAACCTTTTTTTGTTAATGTAGGTGGTTTAAATATAAAAGGCACTATCATCTTTTGAGAACTAGCCAAGTTATTCAAGAATTGATCTGTAATACCTGTACTACTTCATTTAAAAGATTTAACATGCAAGGTACACTCCTGCATCCACTTCACACTGGAGATGCATTCTGAAACCTTTGTTACATAAGGCAGGAAGTCAAATATTAAGATCGTGGGAGACATAAATCATTAATTTTTCCACCTTTAACAAATGTTCAATATTTCCCCCCTCTAATATTAAAACTGGTTGACAACCCATTAGATAAATGTAGTTAGTGACAAAATGGTGCAACACAAGCAGGAATTTGCATCCCAGACAAAATGCGACAACTGGAGATCAGTAGTCTCTTTTCATCAGCATGAGAATGTACCACCTTTTTTAAAAAGCCTCAAATATATCTAACAAAACAAATTTTTAAAAAAGACTTTTTCCCCTTTAAAATAACTCCTCCCAGCCTCCACCCAGTCTAGGCTCTCTGCAATATGACAAATGCAGAATCTTCTGGAATGACTTGAGACTGCCTCCCACCACCGCTTTGTTTGCAATATCAGATCAGACAAAATATTTTTTTCAACTTATAGGAATTTCAACAGACGTGTGCCTGTATTCAAAAAAGAAACAGCATATGTCACAAATTGAACCAGTCAGCTAAATTCACAATCTTTATTTTAAAGGCAATACCTACCCTTTTCAATACAAAAGCATCAGAAAAAATGGAGATGACATGTTGAGAACAATCAATGAAAACGCTATCGAGACAAACGTTTCCCCTTCCTAAAAGCCAGAGGACTTGCTTTGGAGAATGGAGAAAGAGGAGCCTTTTGTTAAGAAAAACGTGAGCAAGGTGGTTTCGATTTTGCACCATTAAGCCCAGGTTTTCAGGAGAGCCTGCATTTTTCCTAGGAAGGTTCTAAAGGATCTGTCAGGAGACACAGTGGAGAAGATTTGGGGGTGGGGGGATATGTGGAAAACCGGGAGACCTGCTGAGTGAATGGGAAAGGCGCCGCCCAGACACCAGGGAGAGAAAGAGGAACCGCATCCATGCGGTCCCCCGCCCCCACGCCTAGGCTGGGAGGAGGGGAAGTGGGGCACAAAGGATGCGCACAGCCCCCGCTCAAGTCCCCTGCGTACCCGCAGAAGCGGGGACCAGAGACCCCGCTCCAGAGACCAGCCCAGCAAGATCCCGCCCCAGCCCGAGCCCGCGGAGGGCCTCGCGGACGCAAGAGAGAGCCCCGCGTCACAACCTGGGTCCATATCGCTATCAGGACCCTCCCCAGCCCCTCAACGAGAGTGATGGGGCGGCCACCCTGCAGTAGCGACAGGCGACTGGCCCCTGGGCCTTCCACGCCAATGTCCGCGTCTCTGGAGGGGCTGGGGCCAGGCGGGGGGAGGGGAGGAAATACTCACGTTCTTCATGGCCGCGGCCATGTCGTCGTAGCGCTCCGCCTGCTCGGCCAGCCGGGCTTTCTGCACCAGTTGCTCGCGATCCACCATCTTCGCGGGCTGCGTCGGGCCGGAGGATGAGACTGGGGCGGCCTGAAGGGCTTGGAGGGCGGCTGCGGTGCGGCTGGAGCCCGTGTGCCGGAGGGACCGACCCACGAAGCGAGCGACTGAAGCGACAGCGGCGGCGCGAAGGAAGCGGCTGGAGCTGCGACCGTGGGACCGGGCGCAAGGCGGCTGCGGCTGCTGTGCGTGCCGCGGGCGGACAACCCCCTGCAGCCCCGCCCACGCCACGTGACGCAATCCGGCCCCGCCCACTCGCCCCGCCTAGGCCCCGCCCGGGACCTTCCGTGGCTGGGACTTCTGCTTTTCAACGTGGCTCGCTGCCGCCGGTTTCTGAGAGTTCCCCACGCTTTCCCCAGCGCCCCTCAGCACTCCCCTTTCTTCACATCACCCCCGGCCCTTCGTCCCAGCTTCTCCAGACACCCCTCTGCCCTTCCCCCTCACGCCCCCGCACTGCTAGGCCTCCGGCGCATGGGCCCCTGGGAGTTGTAGTTCGTCCTCCCTCGGGCTGACACGTTGAGGAGACCAAGGACAAAGGGGCGGTCGGGACTACAACTCCCAGCGGACGTAGCGCGCAGGCGCAGAAAGGATTGGTGGGGGGATTCCAATCTGGCGGCCGCTGGGGACCCCTGGCGGGGATGAGGGCTGCATCAATCCGAGCGAGTGCTGATTCACGGCCCCGCCCCATATTCTCTGCGAAATTACGAGAGGAGGGGGCAGGGGCCTCAGTCCTAGACCCTGTTTCCGAGCTAAAGTAACAGATCATGGTGGGGGACGGGGTAGGGGAAGGAGAGGTGGCACGTCCGCTGTGGAACCAAACTGTCAGGGTGGGGCCCGCCCGCGGAATGGCCGAATTAAGGGGCCAAACCCTGGGGACTGACAGCTCCTCCACCCACAAGGGTCTAGTTCCCCACCCCACCTTGAGGTTCTTGAGCCTGACTAGGTGAAAACATGGACGGACAAATATCAGCTGGCCATCCTGGTTAATTTCCAGAAAGGATGCAGCTGTCTGCAGGCTGACCCTGGAGCGCCCCTTCTTCCTCTCCAGGGTGGGGTGCTAAAGATTCAGTTCAGTTACCAAAAGCCTACCCCATACCTAACACTGAGTTGTGCCTAGGGTTTGTTGGTTATCAACCCTTGCCTCCCCTCCTGAGACACACATACTGAGGTCATAGTCTTGCATATTCTTGCTCATAGGCTTCCTTGTTAGATATTTCACGTAGCTCACGCATCCCATAGTTTTGACTGCATATTTTATTTATCTCATTTATTCCACAATTATCTATTGAGCACTTGCTATGTTCCAAGCACTCCTCTAAGCAATGAAGTACAGCAGTGAGCAAAACAGACAAAAAGCCCTGCCCAAGAAAATAGGCAAGATAAACATGTAGAGTATGTTAGAAAATGATAAGGGAAAAATAAAAGAGGAGATTATGAAGTGTGTATGAGAACTTAAAATGAAAGAGTTTCTGTAAGGGAATATTCCAGGCTGTATGCTAGATGCTAGAGCAACCCTGTGCTCAAGGAATTCAGAATGTTTTAAGTGCTGTACATATTTTGTTCAAAGAAATTCTTTCAGGGTGGATAGGAAGAGGTTCTGAAAAGCTTCTCCAGGGAAGTTGGTAACATTTCCAACCTAATCCTTAAAGGATTGTAGGATCTGAAAGCAGGCAGAAGGCACAGGCAACAAGACTCAAAGGCAAGTTCCTCCCCGACTTACCTATTCTTTACTTATTTTTTAGAAATAGGGTCTTGCTGTTTTGCCCAGGCTAGCCTCAAATTCCTGGGCTCAAGTGATCCTCCTGCCTCAGCCTCCCAAGAAGGTGGAACTACAGGTGTGTGTCACCGTGCGAGGCTTCCCTGACATGTCTGTTGATAGGCAGAAAATCTGATTTGTCTCGTGCCTCAAGTGATGGGTAATGGGGGTGGGAACATACTCAAGAGTCAGAACATGAGGGGCACTGAATGGCAGGCTAAGAAGTGAAGCTATTATTTTGAAATAAATAGCAAGCTTGTGAGAGATTTTACCAATGGCAGAAAATGATCAGATTTGTGTTTCATCATCTTCGTCATCACCATCACCACCGTACCTGGCACATGGTAAGTACCTAGAACAAATGAAATGAAGAAATGAATGAGGGAAGGAGGGAAGGAAGGAATGTACTTTGGGGAGACTGCTCTGGCAGAAGTGTAGGAGATGGACTGAGTGGGGAGAGAGTCTAGAAATAGTTTTCTCCCCCTCCTCCAACATAGGATCTGGCCTGGCCCCTCTTCTCTTACAACACCACCCAGCAAAATGCAATCCTGCTGGTGAATAAACCCTCCCACTTCCTTCTGTCTCTTGCATGAGTGTTCGCCAAGTCATTCCTCTTCCTTTCTCTTCCTCCCTGTAGGGTAGGCCTGAACCACTCTGGCCTGAGCATAAGTCCGTGGGAATGAGCCCTTTCAGCCAACCCCTGGTTGTCCACATGTGGATTAAACATGTCAATGATCCAGGGCCAGATGCTAAATCTCAGGAACTCTCTCTGACCTCTCCACCTCAGTTCCTTCCCTCTGACCAGTCTAATGCAATAAAAAAAAGAAGGGAAAGAAAGAAAACAAAACAGCTCAGGCCAAATCTGTTTGGCAAAAGTAAAGCAGATGCAAAGAAAAGGATGTTCCACAGCCAACCAGGAATGACATCTGCAATCTCCACTTGGAGACTTCCCTCCAGTGGTGCAGGGGAGAGCTGGCCATGCCTTCCTTTCCCTTTGGACTGTTTAAGGCTCTAGGCTTAAAGCTATAGCTGCCCAGAGGCCCTGGCTGTATAGAAGGCTGCTTCAGAGGCGTGACGACATGACACTGAGCAAGTGGCTTCAGAGCCTGGCTTCCTCCTCCACTGCCTGACAGTGCTGAAAGAAACCTGGAGCAGGGAGGTGGAGAACTAGCATTCTGGCTTCTGCCTGGCTCCCAGCTGTGTGTGCAAGGCCTGTCCCCTCTCTGGGTCTCAATTTCCCCACCTTGAAAATGAGAAATTAAACCAAATGAGCACTAGCTGCCCCACCCAACTGTGATGAGTCATAGTTCTAGATTCGGCATATTCTTCTTCTGAAATGGAAAGTACTGGCATTCTTTAGCTATGGAAACAGAGAGTCTGTGCCTGCAGACTTGGGAGATAGTCGAGGCCCAAAGGTCAAGAGGCTCAGAATCATCCCTGTTTTTTAAACAAGGAAGCTGAGACACAGAGAGGCTGTGTGACCAGCCAAAGGTCACACAGCCAGTGACGGACAGAGCCTGAATTCCAACCCAGGCAGATCTTCTGACTCCCAGTAGCAAAGGAGCCCTTTCTTCTGCAGGCCACAAGGATCTACCCTTGGCAATTGCTCAGGAAAGGAGGGCCCTTGCCCTCTAATGACTGACCTGACACAGGGGAACCCTCCACCCCCTTCTCCAGTGCTGGAGGACGTGACCTTTCAAATGCATCCTCTCTGGCTGAGTTGGCAGACAAGCAGGTCAGCCAGGGACATTGTTGTCCTGCTGTTTCTGTGCAGTCATAAATCACCACAGCCCCATCCCCTGGCTTCTGGCTTCCTCCTGCGGCTGGAAAGCTCCCTGATTAGTGTAGAAGCAGCAGCAGCAGCATATGCCAAAGCTGACCAGCAATGCTCCCTGCCCTGTCCTCTGGGAACACATTCCCATCACTGCCATAGCAGGCTGGCCTGCAGTAGGGGCGGAGAACACTACAGATTGAGAAGCAAAGGAGGACAGGAAATCTCAGTAGTCTGCCTCTCCTTCGGAGGGTCCTTGGGCTAGTGGAGGAGGCCTGTCCTCGGAGGCAGGATCCACAAGTTGAAGCCCTGACTTTGACATTAATCTTGCTAGGTGATCTTGGGCAAGTCACTTTACCTCTCTGTACCTCAGATTGTACATCTATAAAATAAAGGAATTGGATGGATGTTTCTTAAGATCTTCCAAGCCCTAGCAACAGCCTTTCAGTTAACTGCCCTGTCTTAGCATCTTCCCATCCGCCCCAGTGAAAGACCCGAAAGATCTTTCTAAATGTACCTCTGATCTCCTCCTTCCCTTGCTTGGGCTGTACCACGTGTGCCACTTCTGTTGCACATGGGGCCAAAGTCCCTACTCTAGCCTGGAATTCAAGGCCTCTGCTGAGGGCCCCAGCCTGCCTCTCCACCTGCATGTCACATATGGTAACTCAACACACATTTCCCAACCACACAGTGCCCCCTTCTAACCCTGGACCTTTTTAGAAGCTGCTCCTTCTGCTGGGAACTCCTCCTACTCTCACCCACTTTGGCCCCTACCTGCTCATCTCTCAGGCACTGTAAGATGAACTAACTGCTCCCTCCTTGGTCCTCAAAGGCTCTCATGCTATGTGCATCAGAGCAGGGCCTAGACCACCATATTGCATTTATACGTGTATGAGCCTGTCTTCCCCAGGGTCATACAAATGGATTCCTCAAACACAGACTCCATCTGAGCCACCTCTGATCTCTGAGCCTAGCATGGAGCAGGTGCTCAGGGAAGTTTTGTTCAATTAAAGAGACTCTCTGTTTTAAGAAAGGAATCACCAGGCTGGGTGTAGTGGCTCATGCTTGTAATCTTAGTACTTTAGGTGGCTGAGGAGGGAAGATCACTTGAGGTCAGGAGTGCGAGACCAGCCTAAGCAAGAGTGAGACCCTGTCTCTACAAAAAATAGAATAATTAGCCAGGAGTGGTGGCGAGCATCTATAGTCTCAGCTAATGGGGAGGCTAAGGCAGGAAGATCTGGGCTTGAGCCCAGGAGTCTGAGTCTGCAGTGAGCTATAATAATGCCACAGCACTCTACTCAGGAGACAGAGCAAGACTCTGGCTCAAAAAAAAAAAAAAGAGAGAGAGAATCACCCTGGTGATAGTCTTACCTCTTGAGGAAGACTTGAAAGGTTTTGTCCCAAAACAAATATTCATGGCCACGATGCAGGAAAAACCCAGAAAGGCAGAAATATAGACAATCCAAGGAGCAAATTGGGTCACAGCCAGAAAAAAATGATCTTGAAGAAGATCCAGACAAAAGATATTGAAAAAAAGCCTGTTGACATGGGGCTGACAACCCACAGAAATTCTCGGCTCCAAGGCACTGGGGCCCACCATTCCTCGCCAAACCAGTTTCTCTAACTCTAGGGCCTCACTCTCAGGTCCTCTAAAACTGCTTGGGTTAGAGAGAGGGAGAGATTTAAAAGTCTAATACATCTTTGCATTTTAAGTTTTGCGTTCTACTGAAAAGAGCCAACTTCAAAATTTACCCCACCAAGAGAATGTGTGTCACCGTAAAAACTGGGCCACTGTCTCAAACACAGAGACAAGCCGTAAATTCTCAAGAGGCAGAGGAGTCTGGGCTAAAATCTTCTTCTGAAACCCGGCTGTGTGAACTTGGGCCAAATGCTTCACCAGTCTGGACCTTAGGTCCCCCACTGAATCGTAAAGAGAAATCTACACCTTGCCCTTTGAACTGGACTGTGGAATGAATGGCGGTATTCTTTGACTTGGTGTAAGGGTCTGGAGTGAGTGTTTTGACACTTGGAATTCCAACGGAGGGCAAACGATTCACAAGAGACCCACAGTGATGGGGATGGTGGCAGCCTGCTCATGACATGGAGTAAGCCAGGAGTTTTGTGTTTTTAGAGGACTCCAAGCTGCAGAGAGCCCACCAATTTCAGCTCAGTTCAAGGAAGCATTTTTCTCCATCAGCTGGAGCTGTCCGGTGATGGCATGGGATTCAGGGGCCAGGGACCTGGGGATAAGCTGGGTTAGAAGACCAGTCACTCATGGATGATGCTGAGCAGTGGTCCTCAGCCCGTCTGTGCATCACAATCCCCCCTCAACACTTGGGGAGAGCTGGTGTAGAATAGAGTCCCAGACTCAACCCACACATAGTAGGTCAGAATCTCCAATGGCGGGGTCTGAGAATCCATATGTCTTCAAAGCTCTTGGGGGGATTTCTCCACCACCAGTGGTCTGCTGGGGTGACCACAGAAGGTTCTGGCAACTCTGAAGGAGGCTGGCCTGGGTTGCCTGAAAAGGAAGTGAAGTGGCCATGAGGCCATCCGGGAGCAGGCTGGAGTGGGTGGAGGAGCTGGCATTTTCTGGTGTTGGCCATTCTGCCAAGTCAGCCCAGCACTAATGCTTCGAGAGTGCAAATCCCACTTGGTCATGTAATAGGAACGCTGGTGCTGACACAGCAGGCAGACGAGAGCCCAGGCTGCACCAGGGGCAGGACATAGGCACAGACACTCAGCACCAACTCCTTGCTCTGCGCCTGGGGACAGGCAGGGGCAAAAGGCACCCTCTCCACCCCAGCCTTCAGTGACTCAAGGTGACTCAGGGGCATGGAGCCTGCATTGCCTTCTGGTTTCAGAGCCAGCCAGGTGCCCTCTCTGTCTATCTGGAGTTTGGAGTTGGTGACCTAGAAGGGACTGCAGAGAGACTCTTTTTTGTCCAGTAATGGGAATCCCTGATGCAGCATCCCAGCTCCTTGCTGTCAGCCCTTGCCAGCACACCCCTAGCCACAGATGATTTACCATTTCCTGAGGTCCCCCCGCCGCTGTGGGACAGCCCTCACTTTCCCATGTTCCTTTTTCTACCTTCTAGTGTTAAAAAAAAAAGCATAACCCTTCTTCTCCCCATCAGCTTTTTGCATATGAGGTCAGACTGCGTAAAGCCCTCTTGTCTGCACATTGGACAGTCCCCAGGAATAGGTTTGCACCGGGTGCTTTTCTCCTCCATAATGCCCAGTGCATGATGGGAATGGGAAGATGGCCAAAGACATGCATGGCCAGGACATGGGGTTCTCAGCTCTTGACACCACCCCTCTTTGAGTTGTGTGTGCCAAGAGTATTATGCAAGGCCTAAAAGCACTTTATGACAAGTGAAGGTTTGACCTCCAGTTCCAGGGCCACCACTTAGAGAGTAGGCTACCTAAAAGTCACATTGGGACCTATCATCAGGGCTCTGTCTTCTTCCTCCAAAGTTCTCACCTCAGTCTCTAACACTCAGATGGTGAGGAAAGGCCAGTGAGAAGAAACAGGACAGCAAATGTGTTTTCCCCCATGTCCCAGTGGACAGTAGGGAACCACACTACATACGAGGAATCCAAGGTACTGCAAGGCAAAGTGGAGGGGCCAAGTCATAAACCAGGTTCAAGTGTCTCCTTTCCTCATCCCACCTTCCAGAAGCACCACCTCAGTAGAAGGAATTTCTTCTTCTTTCTTGGCCTCTTTCAGAACCAGTGAAGGCAGGCCTGACTCCCTCCACACAATGGGGTTTATATATAACCCCTCTATGGCAGGATGCAGAGAAAGATAGGTAGAGGTGGGAGGGGACAGAGGGAGGAAGTGAGTGACGTGGTCACTCCTGGGAGTGAGAAGGAGTGTGGTCTCTGGGGACAGGAGGTGAGTCAGAGCCAAGGCCCTACTAGAGAAGTTGGAGGGAGAGCAATTTCCAGGTGAAATGCCCAAGGCAGCAGCCATCCATGCTGGATTCAAGAGCCCAGGAGACACCAGACAGAATATTGGAGATCTGGTTCCACTGATAACTTGCTAAATACCCTTAAACAAATTCCTTCTCTTCTCTGGATCTCTGTCCCTCCTTTGCAAAATAAGGAACCAATGATCCATCAGCTCAAAACAAAATGCTTGGGTTAATACTAAAACTTTCACATTTTCTGGGCTTTGGTGAAATTACCTGAACTCTAGTCATCCTGTGCAGATCAGAAATGTTCAATGAGTTGGGCGCAGTGGCTCATGCCTATGATTCTAGCTACTCAGGAGGCTGAGGTGAGAAGATCACTGGAGACCAGGAGTTCAAGACCAGCCTGGGCAACATAGCAAGACCCCATCTCATACAAAGAAAAAAGAAGAAAGAAAGAGAGAGAGAAAGAAAGAAAGAGGAAAAGAAAAGAAAGAAAGAGGCCGGGTCCAGTGCTCACGCCTGTAATCACAACACTCTGGGAGTCCAAGGAAGGAGGATCCCTTGAGGTCTGGAGTCCGAAACCAGCCTGAGCAAGAGTGAGACCCCGTCTCTACTAAAAATAGAAAAAATTAGCTGGGTATGGTGGCGTGTGCCTATAGTCCCAGCTACTCGGGAGGCTGAGGCAGGAGGATTGCTTGAGCCCAGGAGTTAGAGGTTGCTGAGAGCTAGGCTAACACCATGGCATTCTAGGCCGGGCAACAGAGTGAGACTCTGTCTCAAAAAAAGAAAAAGAAAAGAAAAGAAAGAAAGGGCTCAATGACATTTTGGGGATTTCCTAGCTATCAATGACATCATGGGGCTTTCCTGGGTTCTGGGGGTGGGGGAGGGGAGGACAAATAAAAAGTTTCTGAGAAGCACCAAGGTTGGGAACCTGAGGATGGGCTAGATGCTGCCCATCAGATTCTTCAGCCAAGGGGGATTTTAAGCAAAGGAGAGACAGGGTCAGATTTGCATTCTAGAACGGTCGCTCCCCCAGCTGGGGTAGAGGGTGAATGAGATGGGGAAGAGACCAGAGGACTGCAGGGGAGCTTCCTGTAATACCACGGTGAGAGGGGTGGGGGCTGAGTTGGCTGTGGGTGGAGGGTGATGTCCACACGTCTAGGACATGGGTGGAGGGGGACAGTCCCATTCTCTGAGATAGAGTGGGTTTAAGGGAAAGAGAAGGGGTTCAGTGTGGGAAGTGCAGAGTGTGAAAGAGTATGCAGGAGGGACACCCAGGTTGGGGCTGGAAATAGGAACTTCGAGTTCTCAGTGGGAGGGAGAGTCCGGCCGGAGGAGTGTAAATGAGAAGGGGAGGTATTGGTGGAGGGACAGCAAAGATGAGCCCAGAAAGAGACCTGGGAAGGCACTGGGAGGACCTGGAGTCCACATGTCACAGGGATCATGGGAGGATGTGGCCCACAGTGCCCACCACAGCACCAAGTGTCCCCAGAAAAGCCACGCAAGGACAGAAGAGAGGGACTTTTCACGTGTTGGGGCATCTTTGTTGACTTTGGCAAGTGCATTTTAGAGAGGCCCAATTATAGTGGGTCAGGGCGGCAGGGGCAGAGAGGTGAAGAATGAAGATTTGGAGATGACTGTTTTCAACCATTATTTAATGGTCAGATGAACGAGGGAGGAACTGATATTGCAGTGGCTCAGGACAGGAGCAGGAGGAGGGTTTCCTTAGGCTGGAACAGGTCAGGGGTGGTTTAAATAAATGCAGGAGCCTGGGAAAAGGGAGGCCAGAGAGTGAGGGGTGGGGTGGAGGGCACGGGTGGGCGCTTGTGGCGAGGGAGGCCTGGGGCACTGGAGGAGGGTTCACTGAGGTGGGAGGCGAGTGGATGGACTTCTGAGCAGAGAGCTGCGAGCTTCCTGGGACCCTGTTTCTCTGACAAGCAGAAGCTGAAGTCATCTGCTGAGTCATGGGAGGAGGAGGGGAACAGGCTGGAGCACAGGCTGGAGCCTTGCAGAAGCCTCTGGAGAGGGTGGGGAAGCGAGCTGGTGAAGGACTGGTCTGTCAAGGACCAGCTGGGCCTGGAGGCCACGTGCCGAGGGGCCCCCATCTGCCCAGCCCCTCGGTTTTCTCCAGTGGCTCTCAGCAGCGTGGGCCGGGAGCTGAGAAGGTCAAAGTCAGACCACCCAGAGCAGGCAGTGGTTAGCTATGGCCCAGGGAGCAGGGGACAGGGAGCCCAGGATGTCAAAGGAGATTGGCTGAGGACCAGGCCGGGGTGGGGAGGGAAGGAAGGAAGGAGGCGGTGAGGGGCTAGAGGCCTTGGAGACACAGGCAGAGGGGACAGTAGAGCGGGGTGCCAGAGGATCAGGAGAGTGGAGTGTTGTGGTTCTGGGAGGTCCCCCAAGACCCACAGACACCCCTGGGGAAGGGGTGCTGATGTAGACTGGAGCTGAGCCCCAGGTTTGAAGAGGTTCACCCTGCAATACTCTGGTGGGGGACGCCATGTCTGTGCATGCTGGAGTCCCCCAGGACGAGGAAGGGCCTGGGGAAGGAGGAAAGCTGCAGTCAGGAGTCAAAGGCCTTAGGACCAGGCTGTTTGGGCAAGGGCACAGCTCCCAGACCTGAGCCTGAGCAAGGGGGTTTGCCCAAGGTGTCCGGGAGGAGCAGCTTGGCAGGAGGGCAGCCAGCGGCCTGAGCTTTCACACCTTTCAGTTCTGCCTGGGACAGGGGCCCTGCCACCCTCATATCTTGCTCAGTAACTCTGATCTCTGGGTGGCACTTCCACTTCCGTAAGACGGGGACAATTAGGGACTCTTGGGCTTCATAGTGAGGGAAGAGGAAGCCAAGGGCTTGAATAAATTCGAGCACAACTATGGTATTCCCCTCCCTTGTCATTTTTTCTTATCCATTCACTCATGCAGGTGACTGAGGAGAGGCAGAGCAGGGGCAACTGTGATTCCCAGAGGTTTGGATGTCCTGAAGTTACTCCTGGGACAGGGGAAAGATCAGGGTGGAAATCCCGAAGCAGACAAAAAACAAAAAACAGAGATGAGAAAAGGGTAATGACAGAGAAATAGACACACGGTGGTAGAGACATAGCCCCAGAGAGAGACTGAGAGAGAGAGACAAGGACCCAGCAGAGGCACAGATAGGGAGACAGACGCTTGAGACAGAGATGGGGAGAGAAAGTGCTGAGCAGCCTGGCCAGGTGCCCGAGACTCATCCCGGAAGCTGCTGGGCTGGGCCCAACCAGTGCAAGATGGATGGCTGCTCCGGGCAGGCAGAGGCCACCGGGCCAGGCAGCTGGGCCATCTCTTCCATCTGCACAACCTGCTACAGAAAGCCCAGTGACCCTGTTTCCCCACAGACAGACTGAGGCATGCACCTGAGGGCTTCCTAAAGGGCAGAATGAGGTCATGGAAGGTGCTGCTTTGGAGGCACAGACATCAGTTCCACCTCCCACTAGCTGTGAGGTTTGGCAGCCACTGAGCCTCTTGCAGTCTTCATTCGCATCTGTAAAATAGGAACAACCAACCCAATCCTCAGTGATCCTGACATGTCCTCAACTATCCCACAGACACATGGACCTAGGTGAGACTGGGGCACAAGGGTGTCCTTCAGGTCCAACAAGAACTTGGAGTTAACAAATGCCTCCTGTACTCAGCTCCTTTAGGGAGAGTTTCAAAAGTCCAGGCAAGCAGTTTGAGCCGAGGGTGGTGAGTAGTGAGAGTAGGTTGTGATCCCAGGTCCCAGAGCTGTACAACTTATAAAGATGCCACCAGTTAAGGGTTCCTGTCCACCACTCCTTTGCTCCCAAAGCCCAGGACTGAGCCGTTATGCTGGGTGCCAAGCCCCTCTGCCATAAGAAAAAAAGAACATGTTTCACTGCTCTTCTTACCCATCCAAGGGATCTTCCCCAGATGGTGGCCCCCCACAAGTGGGCTGGAAGAGACCCTCCTGATCACCAAGGCCACCTGTACCCTGTCTTCATCCTGCCTCTGCACCATTCATTTTCCCATTCATTCATTCAAGTGTTGAGTGTCTATGAGGTGCATAAAGTCTGCTAGACAAATAATGACAAGTGATGAGAGAGTAAACCCCGGGAGAGGACATGGAGGGAGCCCATCTCCCCATCCCCACCCACCATATCCATGGCCTTCAACCCTAGCTAAATGCTCTCTCTTCCAGAAAGAAAGCTTCTGGAAACTTCTACTAGGCATATCTTTCTTCTGCCTCCCAGGTCCACAACATTCCTCCTCTAAAGCCCCCAACCCTAGAGTCTTATACAAGAGCAAGGAATGTATATGCATTGTATCCCTATAGACTGTCTCCTCTTTGGGGACAGAGCCCATATCCTGTTCATCTTGGCATTCCACAGAACCCAGCACAGCAGCAGGTGATCAGAGTTCCAAAGCTATATATTCTGTGTCTTTGAACCTCAATGTAGTTCAATAGATGCATTATAATTTTAAGCCTCAGTTTCCTCACTTGTAAAGTAGGGACAGTAATCTTCATTTCCCAGTGTGGCCAGGTGGATCAAATGAGATGCTGCATGCAAAGTCTCTTGGCAAGCTGCAGGCTGTTAAGCTCTGCACAAACGTGGGCTGTTACTAATAATATAGCAATCTTGAGACCAGAGCTGGACTCAGAGAGGCAGGGAGCAGGCATCCCTCTGTCTGCAGCTTCTCCTCGCCTGCCTAATAGTGATGCAGGGACTCTCTGAGCCAGAAACAACCCAAACTTGGGCAGCCAGATTGCAGAGGTAAGAGAAGCCAGTGAGACCCCAGATACCCAGGTTCCAAGTCTGCTCTAGCTCAGGGTGGGTGACCTTGGGTGGCAGTCGCTTCTCAGAGCATCAGTTTCTCCATCAGCCAAGTAGGAATAATAAGGCCTTTCTGGCAGCAATGAGATGAGGCGAGGCCCTGGCAAGAACAGGAACCCCCACGACAATGTCCAAATATTACACAGTTGGGTCAGAGGGAAGTCTGCAACAACCTCTCTGCAGACATCACCCTTTCCCTCCCACCCCCTCACTGGGTCAGGCAGCAGCCCCTCTCCCTGAAAGACTGGGCACAATTTTTGGCCCAGAGTGGTGCTCAAATATTTGTTGAATGAATGAGAGACTAAATGACCAAATAAACAAATGGGGCCTCAGGGAGGGAGCCTGAGCACTGGAGGTCTCTATGGACGGCCGATGATTCAACAATTCCTCCTCTTCTTCTGTTTCTACCACAACCACCATAGTCCAAACCATCAGCATCTCTCCCTTGCATTATTGTAGCAGCCTCCAAACTGGTTCCCTGCTCCTAGTTTATTGCCCTACTATCTCTTCTCCACAGGATGCCTGATCTTTTTAAAATTCAAATATTAAGTCTCTCCTCTGTTTAAAACTGTCTAGTCAGTTTCCTAGTGTGCCCAGGAATTATAATGTCCATAATCTCTAAACAGCCTGCAAGGCTCTCCTCCCATCTCAATCCACGATCTCCTTTGAACCTCTCTTCTAGCCATGTGATTCTTGTTCCATTCCTCCAATAAGCCCAGGCTCCCTTTTGCTTCATTAAAAGTTTACTTTCTTCCAAAAGCAGCCCACTAGGCTAAATTAGGGGCCCCTCCCACTTGCCCCTGGTTTAGCACCCTCTTCTCCACTGCAACTTTCATCAGGCTTTGATGTAACCATCCGTCTGTCTCAGGGCTGGACTGTAAACTCTAGAGCAGGGCCCTGGCTTGCCCTGGGACTGGCACAAGGAAGGGCCTCAAATACAGGTTGAGCAGCTGAGTGGGCTGTAACGGAAGAAAGCCTGCAGGAGTCTTTGAGAGTGAGAAAAGCTCAAACCCACCAGGAAACATCAGGAGCAGAGGCCGTAGGGATGGGTGAGGAGGGGCAGGACCGTGTCGAAGACAGGGCTTCAGGACTAGACGTAGAGAGGCACCACCCAGGAGAGCACCCTCGTGGATGGCTCAGCAAACCTCTGAGATCCAGAAACTACACTCCCTGTCTTGCCTACGCCTACCTCTCAAAAGCCCTCCCGGCCAACTCCGGAGACCACACAGGCCACATCCTCACTGCTAACCCGACCCCGCACCCCCATGCCTCTGCCGGAGTGCCTCTGCGCAGCTGGTCGAGTTAAACTCAGGCTAGTGCGCGAGTCTGCAAGTGTCCAGGGGCCCCTCCCTTTCTAATCCCGGTTTTATTGCAAATTGGCTTTACGATTTCTGCAGGCTTCTCTGGGTTAATATTGTCCTCTGAAAACAAGAGTAAAGACCACAGCCTGGGCCTACGGAGGGGGTGGGAGGAGACAAACGCTCTTTGTAAACTGCAATGGCCGCATGGACTAATAAGGTCGCCTTCACGCCAAGCTCTCGGGGCCCTTTCTGACCCTTCCTTCCTGTCCCAACGTAGGTCGCAGGGCTCCAAGCCCAGAGTCCGGCCAGCCCCGCCCCTCCATGCGCTAGGCCCGGCATGTCCCTAAAAGCCCCGAGGGGCGCGGCAGGATGGGTGGATCCCCGGGAGGAGGGGACGTCGCCGTCGCCTTCGCCTTTGGCCCCGCCCCACCCGCGCTCTGCAGCTTGCTGTGATTGGCTCTGCCGGTCCCATGCTCTCCAATCAGAAGGCATCTTCGGGGCCCGGGGTGGGGCTTCGGTTCCCACGCCGGGTGGGCTCCCCTTCGCCGTCCTCTCCCGAACCCCGCTCTGCGCCGCCCGGTGCGGAGTCCGTGAGTCAGCAGGAAGGCGCGGCCGCCGCTGCCGGAAGGGCTGAGTCACGCCGCGCCCTTCCCCGTCCCCGAGCGTCTACGCCATGGGTGGGAGGCGGGATTGGTGGGCTGAGGTGGGGGTCCCGAGATCTGGTCCCTGATCTTTGTGTGTGACCCAGGAAAATTCCTGACCTTTCTCAGGCCTTTAGTTTCTCTTCTGCACAGAGGAGATAAGAAGAAACACTTCGTGGGACGGTCATGAGTAGGAGGAGCTTTGGAGTTTGACAGTTCAGGGTGCAAATCTCAGCTGTGTGATCCCGGCCAATCCCTGAATCCTCATCTGTAAAACTGGAGAATGATTTTGTCTCATTTCTCGGGCCGTGTCAGTGAAATGAAGTGGTGTACACAAACGGAGAAGGGAAACAAACCAACTTCGGTTCAGAGGTGGCTGTAGGATGAGGAGAGACAGCTTTGACTAGCAAAATAAACGGGGCAATTTTTGAAGGCTAGTCCTCCCTAGGCGCTGGACAAGGTAGCTAGACAGTTCTGCATTAAAAAAAAAAAAAGAGCAAAAATCCAATGGAGAAATGGGCAAAGGACTTGATGATTTCTCCAAGAAAATAAACAAATGGCCAATAAGTGCATGAAAGGATTCGCAACGTAATTAGTGACTGGGGAAATACAAACTAAAACCAGAGATACCACTTCACACCCACTAGGATAGCTAGAATTAAAAAAAAAAAAAAAAAGGAAAATTGGCTAGGCATGGTGGCTCATACCTGTAATCCTAGCACTCTGGGAGGCTGAGGTGGGAGGATTGCTCGAGGTCAGGAGTTGGAGACTAGCCTCAGCAAGAGCGAGACCCGGTCTCTACTAAAAATAGAAAGAAATTAGCTGGACAACTAAAAATACATAGAAAAAATTAGCTGGGCATGGCGGCGTGCACCTGTAGTCCCAGTCCCAGCTACTTGGAAGGCTCAGGCAGAAGGATTGCTTAAGCTCAGGAGTTTGAGGTTGCTGTGAGCTAGGCTGATGCCACAGCACTCTAGCCCAGGCAACACTTTTGGAGAGATTTTTGGAGAGATTTTGTCTCCAAAAAAAAGAGGAAAATAAGTGTAAGTGTTGATGAGGATGTGGAGAAATTAGAACCCCAGTGCACTGCTGGTGGGAATGTAAAATGGTGAAACCACAGTGAAAAACTGGCATATCCTCAAAATGTTAAAACAGAATTACCACATGACCCAGCAACTCTACTCCTGGTATATACCCAAGAGAACTGAAATCATGTTCTCAGACAGATACTTGTACGTGAATGTTCATAACAGCGTTATTCATAATAGTCAAAAGCTGGGACCAACCCAGGTGTCCATCAACAGATGAATGGATAAAACGATTTGGTAAATCCATACAATGGAATATTATTTCACCATAAAAAGGAATAAAGTACTGATACGTGCTACAGTGTGGATGAACATTGAAATTATTATGCTAAGCGAAAGAAGCCAGACACAAAAAACAACATACTGTATGATTCTATTTCTATGACATGTCCAGAATAGGCAAATGCACAGAGAAACAAAGTAGATTAGCAGTTGCCAGAGGCTAGAGGGAGGGCAGAAAGGGCGAGTGACTGCGAAGGGGTGTGAGGGTTTTATTTGAAAGGGGTAATGAAAATGTTCTGGAATTAGTGGTGATGGTTGCACGACCCTCTGAATATACGGTTGGCCTTTAGTATCCATGGATTCCACATCCTCGGATCAATCAACCATGGATCAAAAGTATTAAAAAAAAGGCCAGGCACAGTGGCTCACACCTATGATCCCAGATCTTTAGGAGGCTGAGGTGAGAGGATCACCAGAGGCCATGAGTTTGAGACCAGCTTGGGCCACACAGTGAGACCCTGTCTCTACAATAAATAAAAAAATTAATGGGGCATGGCGGCAAGGTATTAACAATACAATAATACAAATAAAAAGAGTCCAGTATAACAACTATTTATATAGCATTTACATTGTATTAGATATTATAAGTAATCTAAAGACATTTTAAAGTATACAGGAGGATGTTCATAGGCTATATGCAAACACTGTGCCATTTTATGTAAGGGATTTGAGCATCCATAGATTTTGGTATCTGAGGACAGTATCCTGGAACTAATCTCCTACTGATACCAAAGGACGACTGTACTAAAAAAACCACTGAATTTTATGCTTTAAAAGGGTAAAATTTATGGCATGTGAATTATATCTTAATAAAATGGTTTTTTTTTTAAAAAAAAAAAAAGCAATAAGCAACAATGTGGGAATCAGAGAGTTTACAAACTAAGGAGGAGAAGCAAGAAGGTTGTAGGAGAGATGGAGAGTCCCAGCCCTGGGGTGGGCGATTAGGGGTAGAAAATAGAGAAGGAAATTATCTGGGAATGTGCATGTATGTGGCAGGGTCGGGGGTGGTGATGGTGGTGGTGGTATGTATGTGTATGTATGTGAATATACAAGGGCCTTTTCAGAACAGTCTCTAATTTTCAATTTTCAATTATTATTATCTCAATTATTATTTCAATTATTTGTTGGACCCTTGTTCCAAACCATCAACCAAGTGTGCCATACACCTGGCCTGGAATTCGCGGTCCTTTTGGAGTAAAGAGCTCAGCTTTTTCCTTCAACAGGAAAAAGGAGAGTCAAAGAGGAGGCAAAAGCAGGTAGGAGATTTAGAAATCAGCAAAAGTCAGGAGTGAGTAGTATAATCTAAGCTCTCGGAGAATTCCTGAGATTTTTGGTAGGGATACTGGGTATTTTATTGAGAGATACCTTCAATTACATCTTCAGGGGCAAGGTGCACTCATCAAGTTGAGAGATGAGAGGTATTTAAGAGGCTGAGCTTTTCACAAGATGGCGCCAAAGGCGAAGAAAGAAGCTCCTGCCTCTCCCAAAGCGGAAGCCAAAGCAAAGGCTTCGAAGGCCAAGAAGGCAGTGCTAAAAGCCGACCACAGCCACAGAAAAAAGAAGATCCGTACATCACCCACCTTCCAGCGGCCAAAGACACTGCAGCTCCGGAGGCAGCCCAGATGTCCTCGGAAGAGTGGCCCCAGGAGAAGTAACCTTGATCAGTATGCCGTCATCAAGTTCCCCTTGACCACTGAGTCTGCCATGAAGAAGACAGAAGACAACAACACACTTGTGTTCATTGTGGATGTCAAAGCCAATAAGCACCAGATCAAACAGGCTGTGAAGAAGCTCTATGACATTGATGTGGTCAAGGTCAACACCCTGATCAGGCCTGATGGAGAGAAGAAGGCATGTGTTCCACTGGCTCCTGATTATGATGCTTTGGACGTTGCCAACAAAATTGGGATCATCTAAACCGAGTCCAACAGGCTAATTCTAAATATATATATCTTGTCACCTTAAAAAAAAAAAAGGCTGACACTTGGGGTGCCTGTATCGCTTACTTTCCAATGGGTTCTCATCACCTTTAGAATAAAATACCCCCCCACCACCCATAGCCTAGAAAGCCCTGAGTGGTCCAGCCCTTACCAGCTGCCCTGACTCATCTCTTAACATGTTCCTCTTTGCTCCAATCACAATGCTCTCCTCTCTGGTCCTTCTGCCAGGCTAAGTCTTCACTGAAGGACCTGGAATGGTCCTCCCCAAACTCTTCCACAGCCAAAAAGTTCACGGCCAGCTCCCTCTCACAGCTCAAGCTCGGCTCGAACCTCACCTCCTTAGATGTCTTTCCTGACCATTCAATCCCTACCACAACCACCCGCTTCATTTTCTTTATAGTGCTGATCACTACCTCAGATTATTTTGCCTATTTGTTCAACAGCTTGTCATTTGTCTTCTCCTCTTGAAGGTCCTCTCTGTGTCATGCAAACAGAAACCTGGTCTAGGTCTCTTCTTGCTCTGTAGCCCCAGAGCCCAGCACAGTACTTGGCCTAGTACCTAGGTGCTCCAGAAATATTTACACATGTAAAGGCAGCAGTCCGATGAGACGCAAGGGTGAGTGTGGTGGCTGGGGAGCGTCAGGGTGTGGTGGGGACTCCCAGTTCAGACCAGGAGTGGGTGTTCATGAAGGCCTTCTGGAGAAAATGAAAGCTGAGCCTTGAAGCTAAATAAGAGTTGGCTAAGGGGAAGGGGGAGGAGAGAGTGATGCATATTCCAGGCAGAGAGAACAGCATGTGCAGGGGCCCCATGGGAAGAAGCCCAGACATTAGAGGAATTGAAAGTAGTTCATCCTGGCTAGGTCCTGGAAGCAAGTGGCTGAAAGGCAAGCAGAGCCAGACCATGCAGGATGTTGTAACCTGAGCTAAAGAGTTGAGGAAGAGCACTGGGGAGCCATGGCAGGGATTTGAGCAGGGGAGTGGCACTATCGGATTTGGAAACATGAGAAAGCTCACTGTTCCTGTGGTTTGGGGAATGGGTTAGCGACAAGGAAACAGTGAAGAAGCCATGGTAAGAAATGTAGGAATGGAGAGAAGGGGACAGATTCCAGCAGGGCTTGGGAGACAAAATCATTAGGACTTAGTGATTAATTAGTTGTTGGGGGTGGGCATTATTGAGGCTAACACCCAGGTTTCTGGCTTAAGCCAGTGGTTTAGTAGTGCTACTTAGCAAGCAGGGAAACTCAGGTTTGGGTGTAGGTGACAAAGTTATGAGTGAGACAGGCTGAGCTTCAGGACAGAGCAGGGCTCTCAAAGTCAGTATTGGACTAGTAAACAACCCCCAATCTCAGCATTTTAAACAACAAAGATTTATTTGTCCCTCACTCTATTTGTCCATCTTGAGTCAATGGAGGCTTTGCAGTGACCTTCACTCAGGGACACAGGTTGATGGAGCCTCCACCATCTGGAATGTTGCGTGGTTACCTTGAAAGAAGGGAACTTGGCAAATTGTGCCACATTTCATTGGCTGAAGCATGTCATAGGGCCATGCCTCACTCCAAGAGGCCTTGGAAGTGCAAATCTGCTACATGCCAGCAGGGAGAACTGGTGATACTGGTGACCAGTTTAACGAGCACCAAGAAGCTTAGGTTCCAGTCCTGGCTGCACAGTGCAAACTTAGACAAGTCATTTCTCATCTCTGAGCCTGAGTTCTCCCTGCCTCTAAAATGGGACAATAATACTTCCTTCACAGGGCTGCCGTGAGGATCCATTGAGGGAATATTGACGAAAGTACAGATGGCCTTTTGTGGGTTCTGCATCCATGGATTCAATTGTGATTGAAAATACTTTTAAAATAAAAGGGATGGTTGCATTTGTACTGAAAATAGTAGACTTTTTTTTTTGTCATTATTCCCTAAACAATACAACTATTTACATAACATTTAAATTGCATTAGGCATTATAAGGAGTCTAGAGATGATTTAAAATGTATGGGAGGGTGTGAGTAGGTTCCATGCAAATACTACATCATTGTCTGTAAGGGACTGGAACATCCTTGGAGTTTGGCATCCTCACGAGGCCCTGGAACCAATCAATCATGGATATCAGAGGACAATTTTTTTTTTTTTTAAGACAGAGTCTCACCGTGTTGCCTGGGCTAGAGTGCCGTGGCGTCATCCTAGCTCACAGCAACCTCAAACTCCTGGGCTCAAGCGATCCTCCTGCCTCAGCCTCCCGAGTAGCTGGGACTACAGGCATGCGCCACCATGCCTGGCTAATTTTTTCTATATATATTTTAGTTGTCTAATTAATTTCTTTCTAATTTTAGTAGAGACGGGGTCTCACTCTTGCTCAGGCTGGTTTCGAACTCCTGAGCTCAAACAATCCACCCGCCTCGGCCTCCCAGAGAGCTAGGATTACAGGCGTGAGCCACCGCGCCCGGCCTCAAAGGACAATTTTACTTTGCTTAGGCAGGGAAAAGAGTCCAGGGGTGGGAAGCTGTGATGTTTCTCAGGACAACAGAGAGGCACAGTGGTGGCTGGAGTGGCTATGACCACAGGAGAAGCAGAATCTCTGAGTGAGCTAGGGACTATAGGGTGGCTAGAACATTCCTGTCCCTCTGCCCGAACTCTCCATAGTCTTAAGCACTTCCATATCTTTCATCTCTCCAGCCCTCATCCCTTCAATGACACAGTGGGTCTCAGAGAACTCCCTGACAAATGGAGATAAAGCCATTACTGCCAGGAGTCCACAGAACTTGGCGCCCAAGTGTCCACCTCACTCCTTGGCTGAGAGCCAACCTCACTCCCAGGTTTGGAGCCTGCTGGAGGCAAAATAATAAACCCCGAAGATGTCCCCATCCTAATCCCTGGAGCCTGTGAATATGTTACTTTACATGGCTAAAGGGATTTTGCAGATGTGATTAAATTAAGGACCTTGAGATGGGGGATTATCCTGGATTATCCAGGTGGGCCTATATAATCCCAAGAGGCTTTAAAAGATGGAAGAGGAAGGCTTAGAGTCCAGATGAGCTGACGGAAGCAGAGGTCAGAGTGATGCAATTCTTGGCTGGATGGAGGTCACAAGTGGGTGTGGGGTGGAACAGTCTCTAGAAGCTGGAAAAGGTAAGGAAATGGATTCCCCCCCAGATCCCCCAGAAAGACCACCACCCTCCTGACACTTTGAATCTAGCCCAGGGAGGCCCACTGCCAACTTGTGACCTTGAGAACTGTAAAATGACAAATCTGTGTGGTTGTAAGCCACTAAGTTTGGGGTAATTCGTTACAGAAGTAATAGGAAACTAAGGAGCCTGCAGGCTGGACCTAGTAGGTGGCTTGACACTGGACAGTTGACACTGGCAAGTCACCCAGCCTGGCGCCAAGAGGGAAGATCGCCCACTTCTGGGGTGAGGCCTGAGCAGAGGCAGAGCATGTGTGTGAGGGGCCCCAAGAGCAGCCCTGGGGATGCCCCAAATGCTGGTTTGTCCTCCTTCATCTTCCTTTCTGCCTCCTCTCTGAAAGCTTTTCTCTTCAACACATTGCTATATGACCTTGAACAAATCCCGTCCTTCTGCTGGCTCTAGATTTTTGTATATGTGAAGGAAAGAGGAGATGGGTTAGGGGACTCTCTGGCGGCCTTGGAGGCCTGACACTGTGAGTCAGCGTTTCCAGGGAGTGATGAGCCTGCTGAGAGCTCTCGGGTGATGCTGGTGGACTGCCCTCCACCCCAAGCCACCTTCCTCCAGAGAGTCCCGCCCAGAGCCTCTCCTGCTGCCACAGAGAATGCACTTATGCTCAAACACTGACTTCAGTTACAAGACAGGGGGACAATGCTTTATTGACTTGGCACCTATGAATGGGTGGCTACAGGCCCCCAGGGTTCTTTGCTACTGCAAAGTGGAGGCTCTGTGGTGGGGGCAGCTTAAATCAGAGATGCTGGTTCCAGCTGCAAGGAGGGGCCACTGTCCCTGCTTTGGCCCCTCCAGTCCCCTTGTCCAGCCGAGCACCATCTGAGTCCAGGCCCTCACAGAGCAGGGCAGGGGAATGACCCAGGTTCTTCTGTAGCTCCTGGGAGTCTAAGGTAAGAGGTGTATGCCCCTCCTGCCTTCCCTCTTCTTGGGGATCCCAAAATGGGCTGGAGGCAGGGGAGATACCCCATTTACAAAGAGCCCCTGAGCCTCCTGGAACTGGGTCAGGAAGGCAGTGTCAAGGGTGCTGTAACAGGAGCCACAACAAAGAGAAGAGTTAGGAGTCACTTTCCCTCCCCTCATTTTTGTTTTGGCTGAGCAAAATATGGGAGCTTTCATTGAACTGGGCCCACAATAGCTGCTGACAGGCTGAGGTCACATAATAGGTCGAAGGGGGTACAACCAGGCTGCCCCATGCAGGATGATACTGGGCAGGCTCTCTCCCAGGCAAGGGAAGGGAGGGGCAGAGTGAACTGCAGTAGTCACATGACGAGGGCTTCCTGGAGGAGGAAGGGCAGGTCACAGAAGGCTCCCGAAGAACAGGTGGTCTGCACAGCAGGCTGGGTCATGACGGCCGGCACAGGACACTGGCGTCCTCACTGTGGTCACAGTTGTGGGCATCCCAACGAATGTGAGAGCAGAGTAACAAGGTACTTTCGTCCCCACGACACTTGACATTGTCCAGGAGGATGGGGCCTCGGCCTGGGCCAAAGTGGGCTTCGCCAGGGGCTGCCAGGGCCTGGCCACAGCCCAGCTGGCGGCACAGGACACTGGCTGCCCGCAGATCCCAAGCATCATCGCAGATAGTGCCCCATCGTTGCCCTAGGAAGAGCTCTACACGACCCTCGCATCGGTGAGCTCCATTGGCCAGACGTAGGTGTCCTATTGAGGGACAAGGCCTGGGCTAAAGGGGCTGGCCCATGCCAGACCACTCCCAAGCTGGGCCAGGTCAGGGATGCTTAGAGGAGGCAAAGGGTGGTGGTCTGAGACATAGCACTGCCCTAGAAGCCACTGGATGAGGGCAGACAAATGAGATTAAAATAGGATGGGAATCAGTCCAGACTACAGTCTCAGGATTGGAAGAAACAGTGTAAACATTTGTTGAGTGACCCGTGTGCTGGGTGCTTTGTGTCTGCTCTCTCCTTGGTCCTCTGTTCATAAACCCAGTACATCAGCCCCAGCCCAGCTGTTTGGAGACTGTGATTATGTCCTCTGTGTCCCCTGAAGGTCATCGTCATCTTCCCCTGCCCCAGACTTCCTGAGCTACATTCTGAATTCTTTCATTGCTCTCTTCAGGACAGGATACCCATCCCCTCATTCTGATAACCACCTCTAGAAACCTCTAGATTGCTCTAGCTTAAAGCCCACCTCCTCCTTTCTGGATACCATACCGCTATTAATGAGGCCTGGGACCAGCACAAAAAGGTCAAGGGTTCCAGGACCAGGTACAAATCTGCTGAGCTTCATAACCCAGGCTGTGACCTCCCCCAATCCAGGTCCTTCCTGTCCTGGTGCCTCCACCTCACTTACAGGGAGCTGTGGGCACCTACCGTCCCTGGGCCGAGGAGTGGGTACGCGGGTGGTCTCAGAACCGTCCAGCTGGACTTGCAGTCCCAGCTCCTCTGGGCCTGGCTCAGTAAGAACAGAGAAAAAGAGGAGACTGTCACACTGGGGAACATGTTATTAAGGCCAGGTGGCATCCTACCCTCCCCGGGGAAGCCTGTCCCAAGGACAGAAAGGACTTCACAGGATCCTCAACTGCCCCTTGGGTCAGAAATGGGGTTGTGCTTCTTTGACCCTGGGGCCCAAAGCATAGCCCTGTGTAGCCTGGCCCTTCGTGGCCAAGCCTCTGGGAAGGGAATGTGGGCCTGCTAGGCTGGGGGCACCAAATAAGGGTGAAGATATCAATTCCCACAGCAATCAATGAACAGAAGCATTGAACATTTTTACAACGCCCTGCCAGACTGCAAACACCCCCTACCCTCTGACTCCTCCCAAAGGTCACACGCTAGCTCTGGGAAGGCAGATCCACTCTCTCTGCTTAGAGCTTTGCGGGGGCCTGGACTAAGCAGGGAGCAAGCAGCCTGGCAATTTACAGAAGCGACCTCAGACTCCATCCCTCCACAGAGCTGGGCCCGGCTTCAGACCGCGACTCATGCCCCGCCCCGCCCCTCATTGCCGCAGCGCGCGGCCCTCCCAGGCCCCGCCCACTCGCCTCTGCAGAGGGCACGCCCTTCCTGCCCCGCCCTGCCGCGCAGCCGCAGAGCGCGTCGGCGGGCAGGCGGCTCCTCCGCGGAGTGTGCGTGCTCCCCGAGGCGCGCTCCCGCTGCAGTGCCGCGGAGCGCCCGCCCGCGCGGCCCCGCCCTGGCCGGGCCAGACCCCGCCCCGCCCCCGCTGCAGTGCGCGCTCCCGCCGCGGCCCCACCTGCGCAGAGCGCGCCCGCGTCCTCGTGGTGGCCGCAGTTGTGCTGGCCCCAGCCCAGGTGGAAGCAGTCGCTCAGACGGGCCTCGGTGCCCGCACAGCCCACGTTGTCCAGCAGCACCGGGCCGCGGCCGTAGCCGAAGTGGCCGAGGCCCGTGGCGCCCAGCGCGGGCCCGCAACCCGCCTCGCGGCAGGCCACGCGCGCGTCCGCGAAGTCCCAGTCATCGTCGCACACGGTGCCCCAGCCCCCGGCGTACAGCACCTCCACGCGGCCGCGGCACGGGCCCGGGCCGCCCACCAGCCGCAGCCGCCCGCCTGCGGGGCGCACAGGCCCGCGGCCAGAGGGGCTGGGCTGGGGCGGCCGGCTCCCTGGCAGAGCCCCGGTCCCACCCTCCCCCACCCCCCGCGGGACCCGGGCACGGCCACTTACTTCGCTTCCCCACGGGCCAGGCGGCTGTGGTGGACGGGGCCGTCTCCCGGGAAGGCTGGGCGCCAACTCCTGTAGCTGCGGAGACAGGGCATCTAGAGTGTTTGGAGGGGACAGGAGGCCTCTACCCTGCAGCAGGGTACAGGACGCCAACGGAGAGACCTCAACCGTAGGACACCCACGCCCACACTCAGCCGCGATCCCAGAGTCACCATGTTGTCTGACGTGTGTTGGGATCTCCAGGAAACTTGATTGGAATGAACCGAATCCTAATTCCAGGTATTATCCTAATTCAATCCCAGTGATAGTCCCAGCCCTAATTCCAAAGGCACTTCGAACCTCAATTCAACCTTCACCTCAATCAGCCCCCTCGCAAGGTCTCTCAGCTCCCAGTCTCAGCACCATCCCAAATTTTACTTCATTGCTTTGCAGAAACCTCTGACTACTTCCTCCCACCCCGATGAACTTTCCAGAGCTCTGGGTTTCATCCTTGCTCCATCTGTTCATCGTTCCCTCACCCACCTCTGTACCAGCTGGCCAAAGCCCTGGCCTGTTAGTCAAGGCTGCCCTGTGGACCAGGGCAGCCTCCCCAGTTCCCAGCCCCCGCACACCTCGCCCCTACCATTCCAGCCTGGATGGCTGGGCCCTTTACCTGCTGGCTCTGAGTGCCAGGCCCAGTCCTCTCTTGTGGCTGAGGGTGGCAGTGCTGAGAGAGTTGGGAGCCCCAGGACTAGAGCAGGAGAGAATGGGACAGGGTCAGAGGCTGAGGCTCTGGTTCCCAGTCAGCCCTGTGCTGTCAGGGGAGGATAGGAGGGTCTCTCTGGAAAAGAGACAGATTTTACTTTCAGGGTAGGGGGCTCAGCCCCAGCTGGAGTCCAAGGAGGTCTGCCCTACTTTGACAGCAGTTGTAATTTACTTGTGCTGCACAGCGTGTACACTTCACAGTTTGTACAGAGCTCTCACAGACAAGCTTTCATTTCTCTCCAATGTCCAGTGTTCTAAGAATCCCATTGTGTCTAATGGACAAACCGAAGGCCTTGCCCCTCAGGGAGGGCCATGCACAGCCCTGAGGGGCTTGCGAACAAGACTTATCCGCGTCTTACAGGTGAAACAGGGCTAGAAAGGGCAAGGCGCACACTCAAGGCTGTCCAACCAGGTGACTCTGCCAGGGATAAGGCTCTGCCTCTCAGGGCCTCAGTTTTCCCACCTGTGAACTGGGAAGCTAGCCTTTGGTTCGCTGAGTTAGGAGTCATGGGCGATTACTTTCTGTAGAATGTAGCCCATCTGTGAAATGGTGTTATTGGCTCTATTATTTCTATTTGCTGAGAAGACCTCCGAAATTGGAGAGGACCCAGGTGGGGAGAAAATACTATTATTAGAGCATTAGGATTACAGAGGGCTGTGCTAGGTAATTCTGCTACAATTAGAGAATTTTGGTGTTTTTCTCAGGCGATTCTAGATTGTTATTTCGTTCTGAAATATTCCATGAAGAGTACTTGGAAAGTTTAATCCTGCTGTGGATTTCTGGAGTATTGGTGGCATAATACTGCAGCATTGTTATATAACTGTGGAGCGTACCTCAAGGAGACCTGGGATAGTCTGAGGCACTTCTAGAGCAGTACTGAGATATTATAAGGAGTTGTGGAGCCTTCCTGGAGAGCTCTGGCAAGCACCAAGGCAGCCCAAATACTCTCCCAACTCACCACCTCCCTAGGCAGGGCTCAGCCTGTCTTCCCCAGCACCCGGACAAGCTCCGCCCCCTCCGCTCCGCCCCCTGAGCCGGCACCTGCGCAGAGCGCGCCCGCGTCCTCGTGGTGGCCGCAGTTGTGCACGCCCCAGCCCAGGCTCAGGCAGGCTGCCAGGTGGGGCTCGCCTCCCTCGCAGTGCACGTTGTCCAGCAGGATGTGCCCCGTGCCGTAGCCGAAGAAGGCGTTGGTGGTGGCAACCAAGGCCACCCCGCAGCCCAGCTGGCGGCAGACCACGGTGGCGTCCGGCAGCCCCCAGTCATCGTCGCACACTGTGCCCCACAGGCCGCCGTGCAGGATCTCCACTCGGCCCTGACATGGGTTCGCGCCTCCCACAAGGCGCACGCTGCCCTCACCTGGTGACGGGGGTGGAGGCAGGCGTGTCTCCCACAGGCCCCCCCCCCCGTGGGTGCGATGCCACCCACGCCCTCCACAGTGCAGCAGGCCCTCCGCACACCCACAGTGCTCGGTGCCCATGGTCCTAAAACCGGGAGCACCTGCTCGCCAGCCTACCCCAGGGCACTGCCTCCTCAGTCCAGACTGGGGGCGGTTTATGGGATCAGCCCTGCCTAAAACCACTCCCTTCCCGTGTCCCTCTCTCCTAGCAGCCTAGGATGTGCGGCTTCCTTTCCTACCACTGTGGATGAAAACCTCATCTTTCAGAGTGTGGCTCCCACAACTATGAAGCCACCCCCCACCCCCGATCTCCTGAGGGCTGGAACCCTCTTCCACCTCTGGACTTCCTGTTTCTTTAACTATCTCTCTTTTAGCGCACTTTTCATTTTCTTGTCTACATCATGGTCGTCATTCTTGTGCGGGTCTGACTCTCCGGGAAGGTTAAACACCGGTCCCCTCCCCCACCTTGCTCACTTGCTCTAGCCTTCAACTTGCAATCCCTCCCATCCCACTGCCCAGGGTAAGTGCACGGGGTGCCCACATGACCCTACTTACCTCTCCCATTATGAGGAGTGGTAGGGGGCGCTCTGCTGGTTAACACCTTCCTTGTTGGGGGCTGCGTGGGTAAGAATTCTGAGAAGCAAACGGGGTGGAAGGGGAGAATACAGGGATATTTCTGTTCTCCATCCTCACACCCATAGTGTGTGAGGGACAGGGCCATAGGACCCTAAGGTGTCTGCCCCCAGGGCCACTGGCCACATAAAAGATCACAGCCAGGAACCCTGGGGTATGAGAGGGGAAGGGGCCACCACAGTCCTGAACCCCGCCCCCAGCATAGTTCTGGAAGCAGTTGAGGTCCCTTGGGAACTGCCAGAAATGCAAATTCTCAGGCCCCACCTCAGACCTGCAGAATCAGAAACTGGGATGGGGCCACAAGCTGTATTTTCATGAGCCCTCCAGGCAATTTTCTTGACTAGAACCACTACTCTCAAGATCAAAACTTCTCAGGTTATCTCCTGCAGCTCTATGACATGTGGCGCTTACGGCCAGTGTGACCCCAGCCGTCTGGTTTTAGAAATGGCAGGGGGCCCTGCATGAAAACAGTGATGCTTGTTTTCTTGCGCAGTGAGCCAGAGGCACTGCTGCGACCCAGGCACCAGGCAGTGCAGCCTCTGGCTCAGTCTTCTGCATAGAACAATGTTACCCCCAGGAAGTCCCTCCAGTTACAACAGTTCTGCTGCCTGCCACAGTCTACCTGCCCTCCCGGGTCCCAGGTCTCTGCTCACCATCGCACAGGACGGCCACATCCTCGTAGTGAAAGCAATTGTGGACACCCCAGCCCCGGCTGCCACACTCGCTTAGCGCAGCTTCCTGCCCGCGGCACTCCACATTGTCCAGCAGGATGGGGCCGCGGCCCTGACCAAAGGCGAGGGGCTGCGGCACTGGCAGTGCCAGGCCACAGCCCAGCTGACGACACACCACATTGGCGTCTACCACGTCCCAGTCGTCGTCACAGACGCTGCCCCAGGAGCCGCCATGCAGGACCTCCAGGCGCCCTCGGCAGCGGCTTGGGCCCCCCACCAGCCTCAGCTCTGTGAAGAGGGTTGAGCTGGCACCAGGGAGAGCGCTGGGCCCAAACCTGTGGGATGCCCACTTTGCCATGAAGCTGTGGGAGCCTTGGGATCATCCCTTCTGTAAAATGGGGAGACTGTAGCAGTCCCTCTGAGTGGGGGCATCTAGAGTCATGGAGGACTGGTGGTCTTCTGTCTGAGCGGCTGGAGCACCTGGGGGGCAGGTGAGGGTGAGGAAGGGCGGGGCAGGGCACCTACCTGGAAAGGGCAGTGCAGTGGACTGTAGGGCGCTGGCTGAAACAGAGTGAGGAAGAGCGTCCGCCCCTCTGCCCACACCCTTGGCTGCCTGGTCCCAGGAACACAGCCGCCCTCCCCCAAGGTCCTCTGCTTTTCCAAAGCTCCTCTCTTTCGCAGACTGTCCCGATTGGCTTCCCAGTATCCTTCTTTCCAGCCCAGGCCACCAAGAGAGATTTGTGTGAGATAGACCTGCATGTCTCACTCTACTGCTAAATCCCTTAATGACTTCCTGTTACCTGCAGGGGTCCCAGTGCCTCAGCTTGCTCTACAAAGCCTTCTAGAATGTTCTGAAGGCTTGGCCTTACTTCTTAATCTCCCATCCATCTTGTCTCCAGGTCTATAACCAGTTCTGTTCTGACTTCCCTGCTCATACCAGCCCTGCTGATTCTTCAAGATCTGGCTCAAAGCCCTTTCCTCTGGGAAGCCCTCCTGGAGCCCTCAGCCAGAAGTGCTCTCGGTTTCCTCTGAATCCCTGGGCACTACGTACATGCCTCTTTCAGGGCCTTCTGCCTGATAATGTGGCCATGTGGTAATGTGACTCATCTCTGTGTCTGCCAGGGCTCCCTGCTCAGAGCCTGGTACCCAGCAGATGCTCAGTAGCTCTGTCTTGAATGTGTATAAATCGGCTTTAGAATTCATTGTGATCCGCCCCCAACAAAGATTTACGTGTGTGAGTCCTGCATGTGTGTGCTCAGTGCTTTCTGTAGACTAACTCGCTTAATCATTAGGACACCTTACAAGTTAGGTATGAGTATGAGTTATGAGTTAGGTAGGAGTTCGTGGGTGGGGCAACTTCAGATTTAGGGAGGTTAGGGAACTTGCTGAAGGCCACACAGCAAATAAAGTGTAGAGCTGTGAGACCACCCAGACATCGACACTCTTTTTCACCACAATTCTGAGCACCAGGCCTGAAAGGGGAGGTGGGGAGGAAATAGGGAAAGTGGCCTAGCAGGGAAAATTGAAAACCTGGAAAAAGCCCCTCACTTGTGCCCACGATCAGACAGTTTCACAGACGTTACCTCATAGAATCCTTACACCCACCCTCCAAGGCATTTAGTAGTGTACCCATTTTACAGATGAAAAAACTAAGACTCTGATTTTTCTTTCTTAAATTAGGATAATTCCCTTGGTCAATTGATTTCATTTGTTCTACCAGTTGCCTTTCTAACAGCCCCTATTGGTAAGTCCACACCCCGCCCACCCCGTCCCTTCTTCCCTGTGCCCACTGTCCCCTAACTGCCCACTCCCTGGGTACATTGATCTCTCACCTCCAGTACTGAGCTCTCCACTCCCCAAACTCAGACTCTTAGCTTTTGTCAACCCTGGGCAAATGTCAGAGCTGGAAAGAACCGTGGAAACTAGCCCATTCACAATCCCCCTCCCACTAGAATTTTACAGCTGGGACAACTGAGTGCCAGAAGGGGGACGTAGCAGGGGCTGGCAGGGGTGCACTCACCCAGTGGCAGGAGGAGGAGGAAGGACAGGGCTGGGGGGAGGGGGGAAGGGGCAATGCTCCCATCTCCCGGCCTCCACCCCCTGCCCTTCTCATCCCGCTGGGGACCGATTGGCATCTCTGCCTCCTTGTGCGTCCAGCCAGTGGAGGGTCTTTCAGCTGGTCCCATCAAGGGGCCGGGGAGAAGTAACAGCTGGAACATCTGGAATTAAAGATCCCAAGTGTTTACTTCTAGCCAGAGGGTCCAGCTTCAGGGGGAAGTGACATTTCCACTTGGGTTTGGCACTCTGGTGGCAGTGGTGGGGACAACAGCTGGGAGGTGAGAAAGATGGCGCATGGACAGAGAGGAATGAGGAGTTGGGTTTGGCTGGAGCCGAGGATATGTGAAAAGGCAAGTGGCCTCCAGTCGAGAGGGTTGGCTGGGCCCAAACCATGACGCGCTCAAGGCTCTGGGTTTATCCTCCAGGGCTATGCAAAGTGTCGTATTGGTGACACTGGTATCAACCCACTTAATTGTGGGAGGATATAGATATACATTTGTTGTTTTATTTTCATTGATTTTTTTTATGGTACTTCCTATTGGGACAAAGGACTCTGGCTTTCCATTTATTGGAACAATATAAAGTTTCCCTTTAAAATTAATTTAAATCAAAAGAAATGAGTTAATTTAAGGAAACAAAAATCAGAGTTCTCCTGGCTCACAAATATGCAAAAATGGTGCAGGAAGGTCCGGGAGAGTAAATGCCATGGGGGTGCTCTGCCCTTTTAGGATGAGAAGCCCTTGACTTTTAAAAAAAATTTTAGATTGAGGTATGAAAACAAAAAAGTGCATAAACTGTGAACACAGAGCTCAAAGAACATTCACACCATGCAACCAGCATCCCAGAAGCTCTTGCAGGGGCTCGCATGTCCCCTTCCCTTGCAGACTCTGGCTGGAGCCTGACACGGTGTGTGGTGGATAGACACGGCTGGGAGAGATGGGAGGCTGGTTAGAGGCTGATGCAGCTGTCCAGACTCCAGGCCGTGAGGGGCAGAGAGGAAGGACAGGTGCAGAAGGTATCTGGGAAACAGCTGGCAAGACTGGGCTTCTCTTGGTGAGAGTCAGGGACAGAGGTGGATCCGGTTGCCTCTCAGCCCCCTGATGGAAACTGTAGGAGCAGGCAGTGGAGAGGATGGTTCTGTTTGAGATATACTGAGGGTGAGGCACCCAGGGACACGGGTGCCCGTCCCAGAAGGAACTCCCCGTCGCCCACCCACCCCTATCTCTCCCTGGCTCTGCCTCTGTCCTGGCATACAAACAGTCTGGTTAGGGAGAGGATGAAAACCTATCTGGATGCGGACACAGGGTTTTCAATACCCCATTCATGGGGCCCAGTACAGCCCCCAGTGGAATAATCAGCTTTTGTCTTCCCTCTGCCTAAACTGGGAACAGCTGGGAGATGGGCGTTGAGAATTGTGAGGAGAGGGAGAGCCGCAGTCCAGTATTTGCTGGGCGGGGGATACATAGTTATCTGGGCCTTCCCCCCACCTCCTGCCTAGGGGCCACCCACTTCTCAGGCTGCTGGGCCACTGGCCCCCCAGGTCAGATCAGCCCCCAACCTGTAAGTGTGAGGACAGACAGCTCCCAGAGACCCTGCCAGCAATCCTCAGGGTCCCCTACTCCCTCCCCTGCCACCCTGGCCCAGGATTGGGGGAGAAGGATCCTGACCCCATGGACCTCCAATGCCAGCTGACCTCAAAGCCCTCCACCAAGCCCACCTCACCCCCCAGCTCCAAGGTTGAGCCCCTCCAGCATGCTCCTGCCTCCTGCCCGAGGGACCGTGGCCAAGATGAGACTTCAGCCTTCCCTGCCCTGGGTGACTAGGGCTCTCGAAAGCTCTCACGTTCCCTCTTCACCTTTTGTAAGTGCAACCATCGCCTGCCAGCGTGACACAGTGTTTAGAAGCATCAGCTCCACCATCTGCTAGCTATGTGACCTCAGCTCGCTAAGCCTCACTGTTCTCATCTGTAAAGTGGGGTTAGTAATACACTTACCTCTTATAGTTGTTGCTGGGTTAAAAATGAGCTAATGTTTGTACAAGGTTTAGCCCAGTGTCTGGTGCACCGCAAGTGTGGTAGCGATTGTTGTTATTACTGTCTTCCTATCTAGACTGTGGACCCTTGAGGGCAGAAGCCGGATCTTATTCAATGGTATCACCTGGCACAGGGTCCGTACTCAGGAAGTGTTTGTTGAGTGACTAAATGAAGTTTATGGCTGCAGAATCATAGAATGAAGCAGTCACGGGAGCCCAGGAGATTATCAAGGACAACTTCCCAACTGACCAGTGGGAAACGGTTGTCACATACATACATACACACACACACACCCCAGCAAAAGTGAAGGATTCATACCTGGGGGGATGTTCTGAGCTCTTTCTGTCCCTTCTTCTACGGTCAATCCAAGGTCGATTCACTTTCTCAGCCCCTGGAAGTTTAGGAGGGGGAGGAATCTTCCAAATAGAAATCAACACAGGCTTTTCTTCTTTTCTTTCCAAAGCTGGAAGGTGAGCAGAGACAAAGTCCCTGTCCATGGAGCTGGCTGGTGGCCCCAGCCTGTCCCCATCTGACGTGAGGGGCAGAGGGAGGCAAAGGGAGAGTGGAGGTGGGCCGGCACCACCTAGAGTGGCCCCAGAGAAAGGGCACCCAGGCAGAGGAGGAGCCACATGGGGGGCATGGCCTCTTTGGCCAGGCAGCCCCTCCCCCTCCTCCCCCCAGCCCAGTGCTCAGGTTTCGGAAAGGCCTGGACAGTCTCCACCCCTTTGCAGGGCAGCCAAGCATCCTGATTTTCTGAGAGGGCCCTGATCCAACCTGGGGAGTCCCCTTGATTGTGTCCTGACCAGTGCTTTGGCTGGGGGTTTGGAAACGATCACAGGACCTACAACATATGGGGTGGGCTTCCCACGTGGGCAGGACTCACGACTTCACTCAGGTGCTGCTGATTTTGCCTTATTGTTTGGAAATGGGGATGTGTGTGCAGACAGCTCTTTGGAAAAGTTTGGCTGTAATGGGGAGGACAGAGGAGAGATGGACACTCGCCAAAGAGGGAAGCGGAGTCTCGTGACAACTGTGGAGATGCCCTGCTCAGATCTCCCTTCCAGAAAGAACTAGTGGAAGATCTGTGAGGAGTGCAGTCAGCTGACAGCCTCCAGCTGTGGCACCTTTGGGATCTCCTGCAGCGTCTGAGCCAAGGCCACGTTCTTCCTGGGCATCCCCAGCCAGGTGGGGAAGGATGAAACCTCATCTTGACCAGGGTCCCCAGGGCGTGAGGCAGGCGCAGACTGGAGGGGTCAACCTTGGAGCTGGGGGCCGAGGCAGTCATCACAAGGCCCTCGGAGGGCTCTGGGGCCAGCTGGGATTCGAGGTCTGTGAGAGGCAGGAGCAGGGTCCTTCTGCCTCGCTCCTGGGCTGGGGTGGCGGAGGTAGAATGGAGGTGGGCACTAGATGGGGATGCAAGGCCCTGGCCATGTCTGCCCCGAGGATCCAGCCGACACAGGGGGAGAGGGGTTTTTGCTGCTTTTTGCTTTTATTGGGAGAGACCAGAGCATGCTTAGAAGGCTGATGTGAAAAATCCAGCTGGGAAAAGGCAGCTGAATGAGGGAGAGATGTGCAGACGGAGCAAAGCTTCCTAATAAGGAGAAGGAATGGAGTCTGCACTGCAGGGGGCAGTTTCCCCAGGCCAGGGGAGGATCCAGGGTTCTGTTCCTGATGAGGGTTCTTTCCCTGGCTTGCAGATGGCTGCCTGCTTGTTGTGTTCTCACACGGCAGAGGGAGGGCAGGGGAGAGAGACAGAAAGAACAAGCTAGCTCTCTGATGTCTTTTCTTATAAGGACACTAATCCTATTGAATCAGGGCCCCACCCTTATGACCTCACTTGACCTTAATTATGTCCTAAAAGCCCTATTGCCAAATGCACTCACAGAGGGAGTTAGGGCTTCAACATACGAATTTTAGGAGATGCAAACATTCAGCCAATGAAAAGGGAAAGAAGCGAGAGACAGAGGGCACACTCCTTCTATTAGAGGTTGTGACCACATTGCTTTGCTCATACCTCATGGCTAGAACTTATTCTCATAGCCATAGCCCAACTACAAATTCTGTCACCACCTACAAAGGGAGAGCAGATACTAGGGACAACTAGTTTCTGCCATAGTTCCTGTGTTACTTGATATCTCAGCTGCCTTGTACCCTATCAGTTACAATGCTTTGGGCTGCAAGTAACAGAAAGCACTGATCAAAGTAGCTCAAAAAGTAGAATTTTTATCACTCTAAACAAGATGCCCAGAGATAAATGGAGTGGTTGATTCAGAGAAATGATGACATCATCAGGGACCAGGTCCCTCCCATGGTGCATCTGCCATTGTCAGTCATCAGCAGGTTGGCTTTTCCTCTTGGCTGGCCTCCCTCATGACTTGATTCTGAGATGGCAGCCTCGATTCTGAGAAACTGACTTGAATGACAATGGTCAGAGCCAGAAAAGGGAGGACTTACTTTGTGTCCCCCACCCATTTTTTTGGAGGGGGAACAGGGTCTCACTATGTTGCTCAGGCTGGTCTTGAACTCCTGGGCTCAAGTGATCCTTATGCCTTGGCCTCCCATGTAGCTGGGACTATAGGCACACAGCACTACATGTGGCTGCGCATCCCTTTTTAAAAGCTAGGAAGACTTTCTCAGAAAATCCCCAAGAAACATACGCTCAAGTCTTTTTTTTTTTTTTTTTTTAGATAAGAGTTTTACACTGTCACCTGGGCTAGAGTACAGTGGCATCATCATAGCTCAGTGCAACCTCAAAACTCCTGAGCTCAAGTGATCTTCCTGCCTCAGCCTCCTGAGTAGCTGGGAGCCACCCTTCAAGTCTCTTTGGCCAAAAGCCAGTTGCTTACCCATTGCAAAGCATCACTGGTAGGTGGAAGGAGCCCTCGGCTCCATCCTGGGCTGCCTTCTCCATCCGTACACTCCCTTTCTAGGAGACCTGGGACAAGCTCAAGGTATGTTGGTTTTTAGTATACTCAGAGAGTTGTACAACCAACACCATTATCTAATTCCAGAACATTTTTATCACTCCCAAAAGAAACCTGTACCCATTAGTAGTCACTCCCTATTCCCCCTCACCCCAACCTTTAGTAGCCACTAATTTACATTCTATCTCTGTGGATTTGCCTATTCTGGACATTTCAGATAAATGGAATCATACAATATGTGGCCTCTTGTGTCCAGATTCTTTCCCTTAGCATGTTTTCAAGGTTCCTCCATGAATGATTCATGTGTCATTCATCCATGATACATGTAGCATGTATCAGTACTCTGTTCCTTTTTATAGCTCAGTAATAGTTCACTGTATGGATAGAGCACCTATGTGAATGGATAAATTCCTTCTAGAATATAAAGAACTCTCAAAACTTAACATTAAAAAAAATCAAACAGGGAGGGGGGAAGAGGGAGGAGGGGACGGGTATATGCATACACAAAGAGTGCAATGTGCACCACCCGAAGGATGGACATATTTGAAACTCGGACTTGTGGGGGGCAAGGGTAACATATGTAACCATAATACGCTGAAATAAAAAAAATCAAACAATCCAATTAGTCAATGGGTAAGACGTGAAGAGACACGTCACCAAAGGGGACACACAGATGGCAAATGAGAACGAAAAGATGTTCAACCTCACTAACCATTGGGGGATGCAAATTAAGACCACAATGAGGCCAGGTGTGGCTGCTCACACCTGAATCCCAGCACTTTGGGAGGCGGAGGAGGGAGGATCGCTTGAGGCCAGGAGTTTGAAACCAGCCTGAGTAACATAGTGAGACTCCATCTCTACCAAAAATTGAAAAATCAGCTGAGTGTGGTGGTGCACGCCTGTAGTCCCAGCTACTTGGGAGACTGAGGCAGGAGTATTTCTTGAGCCCAAGGCATTGAGGCTGCAGAGAGCTATGATGACGCCTCTTTACTCTAGCCTGGGTGACAGAGGAAGACCCTGTCTCAAAAAAGAAAAAAACAAGATGTCACCACACACCTACCAGAATGGCTGGGGGAAAAAAATAGTGACAATACCAAATACAATACCTAATGAAATACAATACCTAATGAAAATCTGGAGAATCTGAACTCCTCATATTTGACTGATGGGAATGTGAAATGGTCCAGTCACTCTGGAAAATAATTTGACAGTTTCTTAAAAAACTAAACAAACACCACATGACCCAGCAATTGTACTCTTAGGCATTTATCCCAGAGAAATGATAACTTGCATCTGCAGAAAAACCCATACATGAGTGTTCATGGCAGCTTTCTTTGTAATAGCCAAGAACTGCAAACGATCAAACGGTCCTATAGTAGGTAAATGGGTAAACAAACCACAGCACATGAGCTATACCATGGGTGACTTCTCATAAAAAGGAGTAACTGTAGATACATGCAACAACTTTGATGGATCTCAGGGCATTATACTGAGTAAAAAAAGCTAATCTCAAAAGGTCACACACTGTATGATTCCATTTATACGATGTCCTTGAAACGATTAAATTGACGAGATGGAAAACAGATTAGCGATGTTCAGGGTTTAGGGACTGTGGACTGGAGGAGGGTAGGTGTGATTACAGAGTGGTAGCACAATAGAGATCTTCATGATCACGGAATAGTTTTGTGTCTCGATTGCGTATGGTAAAATAACAGAGCCATACATACATATTATATCAATGCCAAGTTCCTGATTTTGACATTGTGTTATAATTCTATAAGATGTCACCATTGAGGGAAGCTGGGTGGGGGGTACCCGGGACTTCCCTAGACATTTCCTTGCAACTTCTTGTGAATCTATAACGATTTCAAAATAAAACTTTTTTTTAAAGTCTCAGTTGATTTACAGGAACAAAACAGACTCACATCTAAAAATGAAAGCAAACAATTTTAGCATTTCTCTAAATCACCACCTTGAGGTGTGAAAAATGGATTCTGACAAGTGGCTTTTCCTGGTATGAGAAGCTGCAGGTGCCCAGGGTTGATTTACTGATTTACCTTCTCAAAGAAGATTTGGAAGCAGCTGAGCCTGGCTGGCTAGTGGGGAAATCTGGTGTATGGAATGTGCGTGGGTTGCCACCGGGCTTCCACGGTATGGGATGTGAGCCTCTTCAGCACTTCCGCCCCTGGGAGGCCAGTAGCACTCAAGTGCTTTGATGACTTCATTTCGGTCAGTGATGAAAAGACCTCCTCATTCACGACCAGGCACTTCTAAGCACTCTCCATATCCTCAGGAAATTTGTTTCATTAAATCTGACAAGAGTGCCTCCATCTCCGTTCTTCCATGGTGCGTTTATCTAGGCAAGATGGCGATGTGGTCATTCACTTGAGACTGGTGTTACAAAATGAAAGTCTCATTGTGAAATTCGTGGGCACTGTCCATAAATGCAGCTTCCACAGAACACACAAAAGTGAAATCCAGAGGACAGAAGAAAAGTGCCAAATACTTCCCCTTTGAGTCACCGAAGCTTCCTTCTTTGGCCTTTCCATAGACAACTGCAAGGAACATGATCTGTGAAGCACTGGGATTGAAGGGGAGTTTTCTGGGACCAGAATCAGGGACCATTATATTTGTCCAGCACTTTCTTTCAGAAGCAGCAGGCCCAAGGGCTGCCAAGGCGGAACCATCCCAAGGGAAAGAGCTCCCGTATCCACCAACCAAGACTCAGAGGAACCTTCTGGTAGCATCTGCCACATTCTGAGAACCAGGCCAAACGCTTCTGGCCAGAAAACTGCTTTTTTTTTTTTTTTTTACTTGACTGCAATGTTTTTATGTTTTTAAATTTTATGTTTGTGGTAAAACATACATACGTAACATAAAATTTACCATCTTAACCATTTTAAGTGTATAGTTCAGTCGTGTTAAGTATTTTCATATTGTTGTGCAACTACTATTCAGAACCTTTTCATCGTGTGTTTGTTCAGGCTGCTATAACAAAATACCAGAAGCTGGGGGGAGGGGGGGAAGGACAATATACGTAACCTAAACATTTGTACCCCCGTAATATGCCGACATAAAAAAAAATACCATAAACTGGGTAGCTTATGAACAATAGAGATTTATTTCTCACGATTCTGGAGGCTAGGAAGTCCAAGATCAAGGCATATGTATATTCAGTATCTGGTGAGGGCCCGATTTCTGGTTCATAGGCTGCTGTCTTCTCACTCTGTCCTCACATGGTGGGAGGAGCGAACAAGCTCCCTTGGTCCTCTTATCAGGACACCAATTCCATTCCTGAGGGCTCTGCCTTCAGGACCCAATCACCTCCCAAAGGCCCACCTCCTAATACCATCGCATTGGTGATTACGTTTCAAGATAGAAATTTTAGGGGAACACAAACATTCAGACCATAGCATCTTACAAAGCTAAACTCTGTACCCAGTAAACAACTCCCCGTTGTCCCCTCCCCCAGCCCCTGGCACCCACCTTTCTACTTTCTGTCTCCGTGAATTTGACAAGTCTAGGAACCTCATATAAGTGAAATCATATAAAACAATATTTGTCTTTTTGTGACTGGCTTATTTCACTCAGCATAATGTCCCCAAGGTTCATCTGTGTTGTACTATGTGTCAGATTTTCCTTCCTTTTTAATGCTGCGTAACATTCCATTATATGCACTGGCCCCGTTTTATTTCTCCCTTGAAGTAATTCTTGATTCTGCTTTCTCTCGCATCCCACTAGCAGCATCGATTTCATCAGCAAATCTTCTGAGCCCAGCCTTCAAAATACTTTCAGAACCTGACTTCTTTTCTCTTCCACAATGTCTGTCTAATATAGTAAGACATTTCTCAGTGGGGTGATTTTGTCCCCAAGGGGATATTTGGCAACATCTGGAAGCATTTTTGGTTGTCACGACTGGGGAAGGGGCAATGCTACTGCCGTCTAGCAGGTAGATGCTGCTAAACATCCTCCAGGGTACAGAGCAGCCCCCACCGCAAAGAATCATCTAGCCTAAAGTGTCAACAGTGCCGAGGTTGTGAGACCCTGCTCTCACACACGCCACTGGCATATCCTGCCTGGCCCACCCCCTAACTGGTGTCCTAGTTTCCATGCCTGCGCTTCTAGGTGCGTTCTCTGTGCAGCGATCAGGGCATGCTTTTGAAAGGTAAGTCACATCCTGTTTCTCTCCTGCTCTCATCTTCCCATTAGAGTGAAAACCCACAATGCCTTTGGGAACTGGCCGCAGCTGCCTCTCAGCACTCACCTCCCACCCTTTCCTCTCTCATTCATTCTGCCTCAGCCACTCTGGCCTCCTGGCGGGTCCTGGAACACACTGAACCTGTTCCTGCCCCAGGGCCTTTGCATTTGCAGTTTCTTCAGCCTGGAGCTCCCTTCCCCCAGGTATTTTCATGACTCCCCCCCTTACCTCATTCAAACTTTGGTGCAAATGTCACCTCCTCAGAATGTCCTTTCCTGACCACTTTCTCCAAACTAGCAGTGCCTGTCACTTGCCACCCCCACAATCCTGTTCAGTCTGATGATCCCATGGACCCCAGAGCCACAGCCCTGACTGTAGAGGATGAGCAGGTGGTGTAAGCACCAGTCAGTGAAGTCACCCTCAGGCTCCTGCAAAGCGTTCACGTAGCCCTTTACTTCTGCTTCAAGCAATGTAGTCTGTGCACCTTGACCCCAAGAAAGACACACGGTCGTGGGGCCTTTGTCCCAGGTCTCACTGTGACATGACCATACCCACAGATGGCAGAGGATGTGGCCACACCCTCTTCCCTGAGCCCCCCCGCCCCCCCAGCCCCACGCCATCACAGCCCTTCGATCTATTTCCTCCCTGGCACCCTGGCCCCGGAGCCCACACCCTTGTGTGTGCAGTTTACAGTTGAAGCATCAATTGTCCAAGGCTTCAGCTCCTGAGGTTGGAAGAGAGGAAAGCCTTAGGAGAGGAAAAGGCAACCCCACCCTTCCCAGTGGGAAGGTTAACCTTTCATGCTAACGGGGTGTCAGCACCTTCCCAGCCTTGAGTTACATTCCCAATGGTCCCTTTCTGTTGTCCTGCAGGGAACACCCATCCCTCCATCCTGTCATTGCTGAAAACTGATTACACTTAGCCCTTCAGGGGTCCCCACTACCCTCTGGATCAGCTACAAACTGTCTGGCCTGACACTTCAGGTCCTGCACCATCTGTCCCTCACTGACTCAGCCGGTCGTGTCCCTGGCCTGTTTCTGCTTTATGCTGCAGCCACAGGAAATGCCCCACTTGCAGTTTCCTCTGTGCACCATCTCTCATCCCCCCTTGGAGGGGTCACCCAGCTGGTCCACCATGCCAACTTCCGCCTCTCCTCTAGGCCTCTGCTGGGGCTGCCTCTTCCGAGAAGTCTCTCCTGCACCCTGATTGCACCTGGTGCCCACCCACCGCCACCAAGGCCCTCTGAGAGCAGGCTGGATTTGTCTGATGTCTCTGTCTCCTGTGAGACTGGGAGCTCCTCCAATTGCTCAGGGCCAGGACGGGGAAGTGTGGTGCAGTGGAATCATCCCAAGCCTCTGCCCGGGCAGGTCTGGCTGCGAATCCTGCCTGCGTCAGGTGCCAGCCGCGTAACCCTGCGAGACTTAAAGGTGCATTGCACACGTATTCTATTCTAAGTCACATTAGGTGCTCAACTTCCATTTACTTTCTCAGAGCTACAGTGTCCTCACATACAAAGTAGAGCTCCTCCTGTGGGTTGAATTGTGTTCCCCTAAAATTTGTTTGTTGAAGTCCTAATTCCCAGTACCTCAGAATGTGACTTCTATTTGGGAATAGGTTCAATGTAATTAGTTAAGCTGAGGTCATGCTGGAATAAGGTGGGCCCTTAATCCAATATAACTGGTGTTCTTATAAGAAGAGGACAAGGCGGCTGGGTGCCGTGGATCATGCTTGTAATCCTAGCACCCTGGGAAGCCAAGGTAGGAGGATCACTTGAGGTCAGGAGTTCAAGACCAGCCTTACCTGGGGTGACAGAGTGAGACTCTGTCTCAAAAAAAAAAAAGAAGAGGAAAAGAAATACACAGGGAGAAAATGGCCATGTGACAACAGAGGCAGAGATTGGAGTGATGCACCCACAAGCCAAGGAATGCCAGCCACTGCCGGCAAACCCAGAAACTACGAGAGGTAAAGAAGGACTCTCACCTATAGGTTTCAGAGGGAGCGTGGCCCTGCGGCCACCTTGATTCCAGACTTATCCTCCAGAGCTGTGAGACAATACATTTCTGTTGTTTAAGCCACCTAGTTTGTGGCACTTTGTTAAGGCAGGTAATGTAGGTAAGATCCCATTGGTCTATAAACTTCATGAGTTAGGGGCCACATCTGCTTTTTTCGTTACTGCGTACTTGATGCTTGGCAGCTAGTGGTGTATACAAGAGTGACATTTGGAAAGAACGTGCCAGTTGTCCCTATTCTGTCCTCTACGGCAGCCTTCCCTCCCCAGTTCCAGGAGCCAATCAGGGTTGAGCATTTAGTTGTCACCGTCATGCCACACCTGTCTACTTTGATCTTTAGCCTTTTTCTTTCATTCTTCACCCTATTGAAGAGTAGAGGCTGAAGGCTTTGTAGCATATCCCTTTACTTCGGCTTGGCTGACGGCTTCCCATGATTAGATTCACGTTATGAGTTTTGGCAGGAATCCCACAGAAGTGACTTGGGGCCTTCCCGCTGCCTCCCACCAGGAGTCACATGATGTCAGTTTATCCCACTAATGGTTGCGTTAACTTTGACGACGTGGCTTAAGTGGTGTCTGATAGATTTGGATTCTTATTTTATTGCATGTGTAGTCCATTATTGCCGTCATTTATTTCGATGCACAGTTGTCCCCAGTTTGACCAGTGGGACCCCTGTTCCAACTGGCTCCTGTGTTGTCTGGTCATGTTCCGATCAGTTTGTGAGTATTTTTTTGGCATAAAAAGACGTTCCAGGTTTACCTTGTACTTTCCTGACCCTAACTCAAAATCAGCCATTTCTCCAAGGAGCCCTGGGTCCAGCTTTTAGAGGGAAATAGTACAATATTTAGCAACCGATACCTGGGTTGAAGCTTTAAGGAAAATGCTTTGGGTGGACTTTCACCCTGTGGGTGCATTCTGGCCACCAGGGGGCAGCACATTTCAGAAAAATGCAAAAGACCCAGAATCTGGGCGGGGCTGAGGCTAGACTGGCCACATGCCCACCCCAGGGGTCTCTAGTCCTCCTTCCCGAAAAAGGGGACCACAGGCCCTATCCATACACCCCATGTGCATACAGACTCCCCCATCCCCACCCTACTGGTACATGCCTTGTTTCTCGGAATCACTCACTGATTTCTTCCCATCTTGTTTGTCTGAAGCCCTCTGGGAGGTTAGCGGGATAGGGGTGATAAGAAGCTTCCGAGAGGCCCTGGTGTGCCATCCACAGCCCAGCACACTCTATTCCCAGCACCGTCAGCCACACAGCTGTGGGTAACACGCACACAAAGGCCCTGAGCTCTGAGTTTCCACCTGGTCCCCCCTGACGGCAAGCCTGCCCCCCCCACCCACCCACGTCCATCGTCAGAGGAAACTGGGGGAGTCATCTCTTCCCTCCATTTATTTACTTTCCAACAAGTAAACCAGAGTAGTATTCAAAACAAAAATGCCAGGCAACTTAAATGTATGGTTCAATTCCTTCAGAAGAAAGCATTTGCACATGAAGGCACACAACCGCCCCTAGGAATGAAACGCTATTGATTTTTGTATTCTTCCTACTCTCCCAAAGGAGTTTCACCTGGGTGCCCGCACAGACTAGGCCATCAGTAAGTGCTGTGCCTGTCAGTCCTTCACCATCTCCTACCTGGACTGTTGCAGTAGACCCGACTCTTGTCATCGGTCCCTCTTCCCAGCCAGAGCTGAGCAGCTCATTCACCTGTTTCAATACCCCTCCTCCTTCACCCCCAGGGCAAAGTCTAGCATCTCAGCCTGGCACCTTCAGGATCCTGCCCTGCCCACCTCCCCAGCCTCCTAAACTGCCACTCTGGCCCCCAGGGACCTGAGGCTTCAGCAGTTCTGAGCTTCATGGGTATTGCCCCAGCCTCCCTGCCCCCAGCACCCTTTCTTCACCTCTGCCTGAACTCAACTCCCATCCTTCTACCCACCCCCTCCGTAAAATTGGGCAGAGGCCCATAAAATTCCTCTTGTCTCCTAATGGATACCTCCTCCTTGTTCTTGCACTTGGAATAAGCTCCCTGCCATCTCTGATCTAATCCTCCCCACCCTTCAATAATGGCCTTTCTCCTGTCTCCCCCATAGACCTGTGACTGCTCTCCCGCCCTGGGCTGTGAGCTGCCTAGGGCAGGACGGACTGGGAAGGGTAAGAAATTGTGTCTGACGAGGCTGCCAGCGCATGCTTTGCAATCTTTAATGTGAATACGGATCACTTGGGGATTTCCAAGCTGAAAACCAGGTCCTGATTCAGTCGGCCTGGGGTGAGGGTGAAGTTTGCATCTCTAATGGGCTCCCAGGTGTTGCTGATGCTGCTGGACTAGGGAAGGGAGGCAGGTGGGGGGGCTCAGGTGGGTTCAGCTGGCATCCCAGGGGTATAAGATAGCTGGGTGGTGGCTGCCCACCACTTTGCGGGCATCATGGAGCTGAGCTATGGGCTCTTCATCTGCTTCCTGCTCTGGGGAGGCTCAGAGCTGTGCTATCCCCAGCCTGTCTGGCTCTCGCAGGGGGGAGCTGGCCGCCCCACACCATCTGCACCACCTGTGATCGTGGAGTGTCTGGAGGCTCAGCTGTTGGTCACTGTCAGCAAAGACCTTTTTGGCACCGGGAAGCTGGTCAGGCCTGCTGACCTCACCCTGGGCCCTGAGGGCTGTCAGCCCCTGGTCTCTACGGACACGGATAATGTGGTCAGGTTCGAGGTTGGGCTACACGAGTGTGGCAACAGCCT
>CAUYSK010063113.1:0-75374 GCA_963575035.1 Avahi laniger
TTTAGTGGAGAACAGCTTTTTGAGAGAAGCTTCTAGAAATGAGACACAGAGTTGGAACACAGGGAGCTCTGGGCCAGAGCGATGGGGAGCCGGGAAAGATGGTCAGTCAAGGTGGGAGAAAGGCCAAGGCCAAATCTGGACCCTGGAATAACTTTGCCCGAGCGCCCACTTTGGTCACTCTTCTTCCCCAATGCCCAGGAGGACCCCGAGGGTGTGGACTGTGCCCTCCCTTTCTCTGCAAGTTCCCACAGTGGACGTGCGGTCTGTGTTTCAGTGACCAAGTTAGGGGCACTTCCAGCACCGATCAGAGGACCGCGTGGCGAGAGAGGAGACGTGGTTGTGGAAGCGAGAGCTGAAAGGGCCTCCGCCCACCAGGGAGAAAAGGGGCTCTGAGGGACAGACCAAGGGACTTGCCAAGGTGACACAGTAAAGAGATGGCAGGGCCAAAGAAGCCTGTCAGTTTTGAGTCCAGTGCTCACTTCTCTCCTGCCCCTGTCTTCCTGGGAGAAGAAGAAGGTGTTCATCCACCCCTGCCCCCACGGACAGTGCCACACGGACAGCCTCCCAGAGACACTCCCCAGGTCGCTGGCTGAGGTCCCGTGAAGAGCTTGGCGTCCGAGGGCCATTCCTCGGCAGCATCCAACACTGGGGGCCACCCCTTCAGTCCCAGCCTACCTCCCCACATCTGGAACCCATTTCCGGGCCCTCACAGAGAGTGCACAAGCCCCCAAGAGTCCAACAACTAAAGCCCTTGGGAGTAGGAGCCCGAGCACTCCTGGGGGGACAGGTCCCATGGTGACAGAACGTGGGGAGCACGGAGGAGGCCAGCTGAGCCCCCGGAAGTGTGGAATGAGAACTCAGCTTCCCCATGGCGGTGGGTCAGAGTGGCGGTGGTTGGAGCCCTGAGTTAGCCTTTGTGTGCCGCTCCTGGTCGCAGGGAGAAGGGTGGCTGGGAGCCGGAGCAGCACTTTTCTCTCTCTCTCCCCACACGGGGAAAGTCTCAGTTTGTTGGAGGAAAGTGATTTCATCAGCTCTGATTTATGTCACCTAATAGACTCCTTCCCCTCTGACTGTCAGGCTTTCAGTAGATCAAAGGTGGGATATTGAAACGAAGGCAATTCCAACTGGTTAGCTGCGCTATGCTAACGCCCAAACTGCCCTTCCCTCCATCCGTCAGGAGGATTGATGGGTGTGCAAGATCCCCGGGAGGCAGAGAAAGCGCTTCCTTTGTGTACATCAAAGGAGGACACCTGAGCACTCCTCCCAGCCATTGCTTGTGTTTTATTCGGCAGCAGTGTATAAAAATAATTACCGGCCCTCCAGGAGGGAGGCAGGGAGGAGATGTGCAGCCTTCCTGAGCTGCCCCTGAAGACGCAGACCTACAGATCCGGGCAGAAGGCCAGCTTTGTGGTGACAATCCCGGAATCCTGGGGTGGGGACTACAAAAAGCCATCTCATCCATCCCCCAGCCTCCAGCCATTGAATTCCAGACATCACGCTGGTTTCTGAGGACCTTCCTGGGCTGTCTGAGATGTACTTGGGAGCCAGGTCCTGCGGTTGCCTGAGGCCTGGATGCCTGCCCTTGGCTAAGGCAGCTGTGGTTGGTGGAGGAAGAGGCAGATGGAGAGTTTCCCAACTTGCCTCTCCAGAAAGGGGGCAGTGACGTCAGAGGTTTAGGGAATAGAAGTGACATTCCAGTGTTTCAAAGATACTTAAAAGCTGTCCTGGCAGACTCTGTAGTAAAAGGCATGAGGGCAAACCAAGCCTCATATTAACAGTTCAAAAGGTACCAGGGGAGAAGGGGGAAAAGAAGAGAGCAGGAAAGTCCATATCGGTTCTGGCTTCCCTAGCACAGGGTCCCAGTCCTTCCCACAGTCTATCTTATCCCTCGTTCCCAAGCACTCCCAGGCTCCCTGTGGACCAGCATGAGAACTGGGGAGGTTACACCTGTGTGGCTTTAATCTTCTCCTCCCTGGCTCACTACCACGTGTCGGTCCATCCATCCATCCATCCATCCACCCAGCTCTCCATCCATCTGTCCATCCATCCGTCTCTCCATCCATCCACCCACACAGACTAGAGAATCATCCCCCATGTTGTCATCTCAATTTTCTCCTGCTCAGAATTGTCTAAGGCTTCCAGTCAATTCCAAACTCTTTGGCTTGGGCTTGGAGATCCCTTCCCTGAAGTGACTCTCACCAGCCTCATTTCTCAGAAAGTTCCCTCAATTCCCCATTTCATCTGCAAATACATCCCTCCCCCATCTCCTTGTCACAGAGCATGTGGTTTTTCCATCTCTTACTTTTGCACAGGCTGGTGCCCGTTTGAAATATGCGTGTCCTTCCCCTCTTCAAAGCTCTGCCTACAAGTCCTCTCTTTTTAGAGCCTCCCGACCGACCGACCCTCACACCAGGATCTTCCCTCCTACGCTCAGCGTCTTCCCAGTCCTCACAGGTTGGTCCGTAATCACCCACCACACCCCGCCCCGTGCTGACCATCAACACGTGGGGAGACCAGCCACGATTCTTCTCCTCCAGCCTAGGCAGGCAACGAAGGAACAAGTAAAACAACGCAAGTTGTTTCCAGTTAAAATGAAGTAAAACTTAATCACCTTCTCACTAAAACACCCATACAGATACCAAAAAAAACAAAAACAAAAAGATGAAAACTTAGACCTCGAACAAAAGCAGCACTTAACCACAATCTGACAACATCTCTGCTAACCCTGAGGTTAATGGAACTAGGGAAAATAGCTGATAATGAGTGGTTTTGCTCTGTTTTGCCTTGTAAAACAGAGCAGCCCTGCCCACCTAGGTAGAAGACGGAAAAGCATTGCCTCCCTCCCCATCTGTCTGTTGTGAATCAGAGCCCAGAAGGCTGGCCAGCCAAGCCCCTGTGCTGTGTGAGTGACCACCACCCCCACCCACATTCCTATATTCACTCACAGGCTTCGACTCCCCGAATAATGCGGCAGGAAGGAGCGGGGTCTGGAAGTGGCACCTTCCTCCTGAGCAAGGGCTGCCGTGTGGCAGATAGAGGACACCCTTGGTGGCCTCCTATCTTGAGGAAAAGCAGCCATTCTCTACCTGGGCTCCACACTGGCATCACCTGAGTAGCTTCTTACAGCGGTGACACCTGAGCCTGCCCCCAGAAATTCTGAGTCACGTGGTTCGGGGCGGGGCCTACCCTTAGCATTGTTTACAATTTCCTCTGGTGATTCTAACATTTCGCCAGGGCAGCAAACCACCGGTGCAGCTGTTCATACAGACCTTGGTGGAGAGAACTGGATAACCAATTGTTGGATGAGGGATAAGATTCCACCACAGGACACCAGGCTATACCGGATTGAGTATCTTCTTAGATGCTAAAAATTGGCCTGGGAATTGTATACATCAATCCGCTTTCCAGCTGTATATGTGAGAAGCTGATTGAACTAGCGCTGGGAGGAGAGACAGTAAAACTGGGGGAAATTCACGTTATCTCCCTCGTGACAAATGCTATATCTAGAAAAGATTTTCTCTATTCAAAGATAAGGAGAAAAAGCAGGATCTTGTTCTTCATAGCAGCGTTACCCACAACAGCCAATAGGTGGGTGCAACCCAGTGTGCACCGATGGATGAATAAACAAAATGCAGTATATGCGCACAACGGAGTATTACTCAGCTTCAAAACGGAAAGGAATTCTGACTCATGCTACAGCATGGATGAATCTTGAGGACGTTACGGTAAATGAAATATGCTAGTCACAGAAGGTCAAATACTGCATGATTCCACTTATATAAGATACCTAGAACAGTCAAATTCATAGAGACAGGAAGTAGAATAGTGGTTGTCAGGGAGAAAGGGGAAGCTATTGTTTAATGAGGACAGAGTTTCGGTTTTGCAAGATGAAAGAGGTCTATGACAGAAGGGGTGATGGCGGCATAGCAGTGTGAACGTACTTAATGCCACTGCACTGCACGCTGAAAAATAATTAGCATAGTAAATTTCACGGTATGTGTATTTTATCACAATGGAAAAAAATAAATATAAATATAATTTTTTAAAAAGATAAAGAACAGATTACAAAACAACATTTTTTTTAATTTGAAGAGCAAGGAAGAGATAATATTAATAGCATCCTGAAAAACCAGAAGATAATTATATATCTCTAAAAACAATTGAAAAGGCCAGGCGCGGTGGCTCACGCATATTATCCTAACACTCTGGGGGTCTGAGATGGGAGAATCGCTTGAGCTCAGGAGTTTGAGACCAGCCTGAGCAAGAGCAAGACCTCGTCTCTACTAAAAATAGAAAAATTAGCCAGGCGTTGTGGCACGTGCCTGGAGTCCCAGCTACTCGGGAGGCTGAGGCAGGAGGATCGCTTGAGCCCAGGAGTTTGAGGCTGCAGCGAGGTATGATGACGCCACTGCACTCTACCTAAGGCAAGAGAGCAAGACTCTGTCTCAAAAAATAAATAAATAAATATTTAAAAATTTAAAAATAAAATAAGTAAAAATAATTTATTACTAGAACGAGAAGGGTAAAAGCATAGTAGCAGTTATTTGTCATCCTCAGTAAGGTATTAGAAATCATGACCTCTATAAAATAAAAAACAAAAATCCAGAAAGAGAAAAAAAACTGAGATAGAAGAACAACAGCATAGAATGGGAAAAAATAAAGGTAAATTTCAAAGACAAATTGAAATGCAAACAGAACGAGGTAGGATATGGTAAGATTGTAAGAAAAGTAAAATTGAAAGAGCAAAAGTCCAGTTTACGGTGTCAGTGATAATGAGTAGAACTGGCACTACTCAGCAACGGGAAGAACAAACATGAGACATTCTCCTGAAGTCAGAATAAAAGGACAAAAGGATGAAAGTCGTGGAAATGACGATGAGATAAATAGGAAAGAGAGTGAACTTGAACTTGAGAATTGTAGGTATTCCAGAGGATTAAGCCCAGAGTGAATGGAGCAGAAGCACGCAATAGCTGTAATTGAAAGAAGACATTTGAAGCTGAAAAAATATTATAGATTTTAAATGTTTATTGTATTCCAAGCAAACAGAATGAAAAGAGATACCTAGACACATCTGGCAAAAATTTCAATTGTAAAGACAAAAACATACTATAAGCATTTACAAAGGAGAAACATGCTCTCTCTGAAGGAACAAAATGATAAGGACGATCTCGGAATTTTCTGGCACATGGCATGCCTGAGGAAAATGGAGCTGTATCTACAGGAGTCTGAAAAAACAGATTGCGATGCAAGAATTTTATATCCTGTTAGTAGGACAATTATTTGTGAAGGCCACAAAAATATGCTCTCAACTAGGAAGAGATCAGAAAATATAGTAGCCATGTGTTATTCTTGGGGGGAAAATTACTAAAAAATGTACTACAGGCAATCAAGAGAGATAACTAAAATGAAGAACTCAAGAAGGAGGAGTTCTTGGCCTCTACTTCCAGGCAGGATGGAGTTGCAGGGACTGGACCCGTCCTTTTGCCTCAAAGGACTGAAAAACAACAGGTCTGAGATACTGGACAGCAGGGAGCACTGAATGGTGATTCCCGAAGAAGGGAAACACGTGATACGAGCCCAGCCTGCCCGGGCTTCGGTACAAAGACAGGGAACCCCAGAGAGAATGTGTGTTCACTTTAAGTTGAGGAGACAGAGTTCAGAGCTGGAGGAAGCCAAGGTGGATCAATTTTGAGGAATAAGTACCAAGCGGAGAAAGGGAGATGGAGACGGAGAGAGAGGGGAAGAGGGAGAACAACGGAAATATCAATGAAGCATTAAGACCGTCTGGGGCATGGATACGCTTGATGCTCTACTCGGGTGGGGCAAAGGCAATATATGTAACCTAAACATTTGTACCCCCATAATATGCTGAAATTTAAAAATAAATAAATAAAAAGCATTAAGAAAGAAAGTGAGGCTGGGCGCGGTGGCTCATGCCTGTAATCCTAGCACTCTGAGAGGCTGAGGCGGGAGGATTGCTTGAGTCCAGGAGTTCAAGACCAGCCTGGTCAAGAGTGAGACCTCCCCCCCTCCGCCACCCCGACTCTACAAAAAGTAAAAAAATTAGCCGGGCATGGTGGCACATGGCTGTAGTCCCAGCTACTCAGGAGGCTGAGGAAGGAGGATGGCTTCAGCCCAGGAGTTTGAGGTTGCTGTGAGCTATGACCACGCCACTGCACTCCAGCCTAGGCAACTCCCTGTCTCAAATTTTTAAAAATTTTTTAAAAAAACAATGTGAAAAACATGATAGAAGGGAGACAAAACACGTCATTTATATTTTTCCAGAATATAACTCGTTTCCTCAAACTCATTTAATGTATTAGCACAGAGTGAAAAGATTTTGATAAAATGGATAATTTTCAGGAAAATATAATGCCAAAACTAAGAAGTAGAAAACCAGAAGAGAGAAAACACTGAAGAAGAAATTAGAAATGATATCAAAGAATTTGCTCCTCAAATAAAGGTTCTGGAACCCGGAAACTTATCAGCAAATTCTTCAAACTTTCAAGTAAAAAATAATTTTCATGATTTATAAATTGTTGCAGGGATAGAAAAGGTGGGAATGATACTCAGTTCACTCTTGGAACTCAGTTTAGCTTAGTAACAAAAGCTATCAAAGAGAGCACAGAAAATAAGCTATAGCTCATTCTCACTTATGAATATTTTATTAGGATATAAATATTAATATTATAACACTGGCAATACAATACAATAAGAATAATCACACACCATTAAGATGGGGTTATTCCAAGAAAATTGTGATGTTAAAATAATTAATTCTATTATAGTATATTGGCTTCAGTATATAATTCGGATATATACTGAAAAGCTACTTAGTAACATCCGACACTTCTAATTTTTAAAAAAGCTTAAAATACTGAAATAGATGAATACTTTCTTAGAATGGGAAAGACTATGTTAAATAATACCCAGCATCATACTTTATGAGAAAATACTAGAGATTTTCCTATTAAAATCCAGAACAAAATAAATATGTTCATTTTTATAATTGTTAATAATCATTGTTCTGAAAGTTCTAACGCATAAGACAGAAAACAGTAATAGACAGTATAATTATTCTTTACAAAGAATATTGGATGCCTATAAAATCTAGGAGAATCAATGGTAAAACTCTTAAGATTACTAAGAGAATTCAATAAAGTAACCAAATACAAGATGAATGTTTATACCTCAATACTTTCCTAAATTCTAACGATAAACAGAAGACAATGGTGAAAAATCCCCTTTACATTAGTAATAACCACTTAAAAAGGTTATAAACAAAAAAAACCCAATAAATATTATGAAATAATTCTAACAACACACATATGAGTCCTTAATGAAAAAAATCAAAAACTACGAAAAGATTACTGAGATATATAAAAGATGTTTTGAATTAAGATAGATAATAAATCCTGTAGGAGAAGACTAAATTTTCTAATTATATAAAACCTCTACAATTCAATTTATAGACAATGTAATTCCAATTAAGAGCCCAATGGGACATTTCTGGCAGGAAGTGAGAGCACCCTCATAAAATGAAACTAAAATTTGTGTCTTATAATAAATAGGCAAGAAAAAGACAACAGAAAAATGGACAGGGATTTCCCCTATCAAACATGAAAATACCTAATAAAAATCCACAAAGAAACTATTAGACCTAATAAATGAGTACAGCAAAGCTATAGGATACAACATCAATATACAAAAATCAATTGTATTTCTATACACTTGCAATTAGCATCCCAAAAAGGAAATTAAGAAAACAATTTGATTTAAAATAGCATCAACAAAAATAAAATACTTAGGAATAAATTTAACAAAAAACTACAAAACCTATACTCTGAAAACTAGAAAACATTGTTGAAAGAAATTAAAGAATACCTAAATAATTGGAAAAGTATCCCATATTCATGGGTTGGAAGACTAACTATTGTTAAGACGGCAGTACTGCCCAGATTGATCCGCAGATTAAATGCAATCACTATCACACTCCTAGAGACCTTGTTTCAGAAACTGACAAACTGATCCTAAAATTCACATGGAAACACAAAGGAGCCAGGATAACCAAAATAACCTTGAAAAGAACAAAATTAGAGGACTCACACTTCCAGATTTCAAAACTTACTATAAAGCTACAGTAATCAAGACCTCGGTGGAGGGTGGTGGTTCACGCCTGTAATCCTAGCACTCTGGGAGGCCGAGGCGGGAGGATTGCTTGAGGGCAGGAGTTTGAGAACAGCCTGAGCAAGAGAAAGCGAGACCCTGTCGCTACTAAAAATAGAAACAAAAAATTAGCCAAGTGTGGTGGTGCACACCTGTGGTCCCAGCTACTCGGGAGGCTGAGGCAGGAGGATCGCTTGAGCCCAGTAGTCTGAGGTTGCTGTGAGCTAGGCTGATGGGACAGCACTCTAGCCCCGGCAACAGAGCGAGACTCTGTCTCGGAAAAAAAAAAAAATGGTGCAGCCACTTTGGAAAACAGGTTGGCAGTTCTTTGAAAAGTTGTACAAAGAGTCACCACATGACCCAGCAATTCCATTCCTAGTTACATACCCAGCATCACTGAAAACATATGTCTACACACAAACCTGTACGCACATGTTTACAGCAGCATATTCATAATAACCAAAAAGTGGAAAAAACACAAATGTCCACTGATAAATAGGTAAAACAAAATGCGCTATATCCACACAATGAAATATTATTCAGCCATAAAAAGGAATGAAATACTGATATATGCATAAATATATCCATGATGAAACTTGAAAACATTATGCTAAGCAAAAAAAGCCAGACACAAAGAGCTACATATTGCATGCTTAGATTTATGTGAAATGTCCAGAATAGGTGAATCCAGAGAGACAGAAAGTAGATTAGTGGTTACTAGGGGCAGGGAGAGGGGGAGGTGGGAGTGACTGCTACCAAGTAAAGGCTTTCTTTCTGGGGTGATGAAAATCTTCCAGAATTAGATAGTGGTGATGACTGCACAACTTCGTAAATATGCTAATTACCACTAAGTTGTATATTTTAAAAGAGTGAATTTTATGCTATGTGAATTATATCTCAATTTAAAAAAATACTTAAAGCTAAAATTGTTAAACTAGTGATACATTAGTACAATTCTGAGCAACAACAAACCAGAGCCCGACTTAGTATGCAAAGACGTGATGTGTCACAGAGAAAGCGTGTGTGTGTGTGTGTGTGTGTGTGTGTGTGTGACAGCGTGTGTGTTTGTACAGAAATACACAGCGATGTTAACGAGCGTTGTGTCTGGGTGGTAGAATTGTGGATGATTTTTATTTTCTTCTTTTTATTTTTTGTATTTTCTAAATTTTCTACAATGAGTCAGAGCAAAAATAAACATGTTTTTTAAAAACAAAGTGCGTCAGTGTATAATTAAGTCCCAGGCTGTTGGAGCGCGGAGACGAGGGGAGCTGGCAGGGCGCGCTCCGCGGAGTCCGCAGCCCGAGCGGGGAAGGTGCTAGACGGGGAAAGATGGGGCGGGTGGCCAGGCGGCGGAAGGAGCCTCCTCTGCTTCATCCCACCTTGCCCTGGATCTCCTGCCTAATCAGTCACCAGGCCCTGGCAGGGGAATCTCAAGGCCATGCTCCCTCTTGCTGCCCACGTGGCCACTGCTGCTGTCTGGCCCTATAGGCAGGGGTCTCCCAACTGGCCTCATCCCCAGCAGAAGCTCAGGGGTCCACTGTTAACAGCTGGATCCACCATACTCTCTCAGAGACACATATCTGTCTCCGCGAAAACCCTGCAGTGTGGCCGGGAGCAATGGCTCACACCTGTAATCCTAGCACTCTGGGAGGCCAAGGTGGGAGGATCACTTGAGATCAGGAGTTCAAGACCAACCTGAGCAAGAGTGAGATACCGTCTCTACTAAAAATGAAAAAAATTAGCCAGGCGTGGTGGCACATGCCTGTAGTCCCAGCTACTCGGGAGGCTGAGGCAGGAAGATCGCTTCAGCCCAGGAGTTTGAGGTTGCTGTGAGCTAGACTGATGCCATGGCACTCTAGCCTGAGCAAGAGAATGAGACTCTGTCTTAAAAAAACAAAACAAAACAAAAAAACTCTGCGGTGGCCTCCACTGCCTGGGAGACAGTCCTTAGCTAGTCACTGAGAGCCCCGGCTCTCTCTTCAGACCTGTCTCCCACACAGGTCTCCCTCGGGCAGGCTGGCAGGGCAGGCTGGCAGATCCCACTGCAAGTGCAAGCAGCTAGACCTGCACCCAACCAAGCTGCCGTTTTCCAAATCCAACATCACTCCCCACCCCCCGTGCCCCCCATTCATTGCTTCACACTTTGCTCAGAGTGTTCCCCTCCCAGCAAAATCTGTCCTTTCATCTCCGCCGGCGCAGCTTTAAAACCCGCATCGTGCCTGGCACACCAGCTGGTGCCCAGCAAACGCTTCCTCCTCCCCTTCCCTCAGCACACTGCACTTCCCACACGCACCTGCTGTGCTCTAGCGCGCACTGTCTGTGCGCACGTCTCCCACCTCTTACTTGACAATAACCTCGCTGGAGGCCGGCGCGTCAGTGCCTGGCCTGGTGAAGGTGCCCGACACATGATGGAAGGGTAACGGGAGGAATGGTCCACGCTCGCTCCCTGCAGGGCACTGACCACCAGAGGGACCACTGCTGGGGTCGGGGGTCCAGGAAGCATCTGTCCCTCTCTGGATGACCTGGTTTTGCAGCAAAGCCTGGCAGGGCACGAAGGACCACAGTGGTAGCCCTAGAGCTTATCCTGCTCCAGCTCTGCACAGCCAGGCTTCCTCTGCCCAAATCATGCTGCCTCAGGGTCCCCTGCAGTGGAAAATGATGACACCGTGGGCGACAGTTCTGGAGATTAGTCTAATAATAATACTAACAATAAGACCACCACTGACTGTGTACTTAGGAGGCACCTGGCATTTTGTTCAGTCTTTCTATACATTATCTCATGAACCTTCCAAACAACTACTTAATTATCACCAGTTTACAGATTACGAAACTGAGGCTCAGAATGTTTAGACCATTTGTCTATGATCCTTTATCTAGAAAATGGCAGACCTGGCTTACAAAGAGCAGCAGCAGCTAATTTCAGAGAAAGGCCCTAAAATCACACACCACCTTCTAAGCTGGAAGGAGGCAGATTCTCTGGGCTGCCACAATCTCGAGTCCCAGACTGAGCCATACTCAGGCACGCCGGCCCTGGTGCCAGGGTCTCCTCGGGCTGGGCATGCTGGAGGCTCCGATTCAGGGGAGGGGTGGGAGTGCCGTGCAGGTGCCCGGCTCTCCCTGAGGCTCACCTTCCTCCTTCCCCTTCACTTTCAAGACCCACGGCGGCTTGGGCACGGTCAGATTCAGAGCACCTGTCAGGTCTTACCGTGGAGCGGGAGGAGCCAGGAAGGGAACCCATCTGCCCCGGGCTGGGCCTCAGGCCCTTTCTCAGAACCTTCCCGACTTGCCAAAAGGTCGTTACTTAGTGCCCAGACCCCCCAGATCTCTAGGCAATACCTAAAGGGTATTTATTGTCTGTGCCCACGCCTCGTCTCCTCCCACCAACCTGAATTCCGATCAGGTTCTTCTCCCTGCCTCTGGCAGCAGGTAGCTGCTGGCAGGCTCTGGGTCCAGCAGGGCATCTGGCTCAGCTAGTGCTGGCTGAATTACAGAGCGATCCTGCCACTAAGCCCCCACTGTACCATTCATCTACAGGAGTGTGTGGCTCTATCACACAAAGCCCAAGGCCTAAGAGACAAGAAAAAAGTATGAAGAGTAAGGATGCTTGGCTCTGGTATTTCGTGTTCCCAAACTGCCCAGAAGGCCCAGAGTCAGATGGAATCATTCTAGGAGGGCTTCCTGGAGGAGGCGAGTGTTGCATTGATGTAGGAGTAGAGAGGCAAGGCTTGGCAGAAAGGAAAAGGACAGGCAACTTAGTCTGAGAAACAGCTTGAGCCAAGACATGGAAGCAGGAGAGGACAGGTTTGGGGAGCTAGGGGGAAGGAGGGGCTTTGATGGAGTGGGAACAGGGACACCAAGGTGAAGTCAGGTGTAACTCACGGGAAGATTTGCCCCAGCTGGTCAGGGGTCTGTAGCTGGTTTCCGATCTGAGGGTCTGAGGATCTGAGGAGCAAGATTGCTTAAGTGGTGGAGGAGCCCTGGGCCCGCCCTTCCCCACGTCCCCTCCTGGCGGTTCCAGCTCAGCTAAGGGCAGAAGGATCCAGGGACTAGTTAGTGTCCAGCCTTCCCTCACCTGCTCCTGTCCCACACGCACCAGACCCTTCCTCTCCGCCCACTTTTCCCTCCTCTTCTCTCTCTCTGTCTCTTCCCCTCTCCTCTCCCCACCAGCTGGGTCCCCCTCCCCTGCACTGCAGATGTCCTGGGGGGCCTTGCACAGCGGAGAGGCAGGTTAACGGGGCCGGGGGAGCGCTGGGGCTGGGCGGAGGCAGCTGCGTCAGCCCAGAAGGCCTGGTGGCTCCCCGAGGAGCCTGGCAGCCTCATTCCCGTCTGCTACAGCTGACAGCAGGAAGGGAAGGGGGACGGGCTGGGGGGGCGTCCTGCCTGGGGAGCAGAGCCTCCCCGCTCCCTGGTGACGGATCCGGAGGCTTCCTCCATCCCTTCCCTGCCCCCTCCCTCACCCAGAACTCCGGAAATTACGAATGCACCCAGCAGTCAGCCTTCGGAGCTGCTCCCCTGCCCTTGCCTCCCCAGGTGGGTGAGATCTCCGTCCGCTAAGGCTGGGTGGCTGCAGGGACACACATCATCCTCAAGCAGCAGGTGATCTGAAATAATGCTACTCTTGGCTTCGAAAGACAGCGCATGGCTTTTTAAAAACAACGAATTTATTTTCCCGTTTCTGTTTTATTTAGGGCGGTCCACATGCTACTATGGCAAGGCACAATCAGAGGGCGGAGGCCCGCGACCTCCACATGCACCTTCTGTCTGCGAACGCACAGCACAGAGAGCCCGTGCGGGCCCGGAGGACAGTGGCAGTGTCTGTGCCGGGCCATCGTCTGTGCGCTTCTCCTTCTCAACCCTGGGGTAGCTGCCCTGCGCCTCCTCCCCCAGCTCTGCCTGCCGCGCCACCTGCCCTGAAAGCGGCCGTGGAGGGCAGGAAGGGCCCTTCTTCCCCGGCTCCCTTCTCGGAACTTCTTGGGTGCTCTGGGGAAGGGTCCAGGTGAAGGGGCGAGGCAGTAGGTTGTGGCAGAAAGAGTATGGACCCAGGAACCAGCCGTACCCGAGTTTAAACTCTAGCTCAAGTTCTTGCGGATCGTGTGTTACCAAGCAGATTCCTGGCCCCCGTCTCCTCGTTCACTGATATATATAATCGTAAACAAAGACCACTCGGTACCTACCACCTACTGGCCACAGGGAATCGTGAATTAAGAAAAGACACACACGGTCTCCTCCTCCTGGAACTCTGAGTCCAGAGGGAAATGCAATGAGGTAAGAGGGTAACAGCGGGACTTGGGGCTGCTCTTCCAGTGCCTCTCAGAAAAGGCCTCCAGCAGGGTGAGACATTCGAGCTGAGCCCTAAAGCATGAGTAGGAGGTGAGAGGAAGGAGAAACAGGAGCAAGCATTCCAGGCAGAGGAACAGCAAAGCGCAGGAACACAGAGAACCGCGGGTTCCAGAGAACTGCCAGTCGCCTGGTCCGGCTGCGGCTGGGAGGGGAGGGGGCGTGGTGAGGGACGGGCGGGAGCCAGACCGCGGGGTGTCTTGTGACTTGGCCAAGGAGTCTGGGCTTTGTCTTCAGGGCAGCTGGGAGCCGACTGGGCGTTTCAGGCAGGAGAGTGACATGACCAGATTCGTGTTTAAAGATCCATCTGGCCGCCATGTGGGTAAGTTCAGAATGGAAGCAGGGAGACCTGCAAGGAGGCTGCTACAGCCACCCAGGCAAGGGACGATGGCGGGCAGACAGCGGCGGCTGCAGGGAAGCGAAGGGAAGAGGACTTAGGCCAGAGCGATCAGATATACGGTCATTGGGACTCGATCGCCGGGATGTAGAAGTAGTGAGAGAGTGGAGGATGACACCCAAATCTCGTCCAATTAGGGAACTCAACGAGTGGTGTTATGTCTTTAAACAGAAAGTGGAGAAGGAATATGCACGGAAGATGATGGGTTACCTCTGGGAAATGTTCAGTTTGAGGCCCCTTCGGGTCATGCAGGTGGAGATTCTGACAGGCAGGTCACTGTCCCACTCTAGCTGGAGATGCAGGCTTGGAGCCATCGGTGGGCAGGTGGTGCCTGAGTCCATGGGCAGGTGACAAACGGCCCTGGGAGAAACTGAGGAGCAGGTAGAGCCAAGGGACAAGGACAGAGTCCCCAGAGACTCCTGCCACTTACAGGGTGGGCGGGGAAGAGGAGCACGCGCAGGGGACCGAGGAGAGACCTGGAGAGTGAGTTCTCCCAGGACTTCAAGGAGAGAGTGGTCAACACGGTCACGTGCTGCTATGAGGTCAGAGAAGATGAAGGCTGGAGAGGCCTTACTGCAAGGGAAAGAGCCCTCTGATGGGCCCAGCCGAAGAAGGCTGGAGGTGGGGAGGAGGCAGGCGGTGTGGACTGAGAACGGAGGAGAGGGAGAAGGCGGCGGGGCGGGGCCGGCGCGCCCTGCTGCCGAGTGAAGCTCAGCCCGCAGAAGGCACCTGGCATCTGTCACGTGGGAGATGCTAAGAAAGGTGCTTCTCTTTCCTTCCCCCTGTCTCCTGCCTTCTTTCCTTCTCTTTCCCCAGCTGTGGTGCCTGGGCTCCCAGCAGTGGGACGGGGCCACGGTCACCTCTGCTGATGGGCCTTCGTGGCCTCCGGCCCAAGAAAGATGCTGCACTCCCCACTCACCGGACAGTGAGGGTGGGACACCTCTGGAGAGGGGCGAATTTCTTCTAGGAAACATGGGGGGTGGAGAGAGCCACACCTGCCCTTTCTCCTAGGGGAAGAGACTGCTTTGCGAGGGACAGCAGCGACGGCCTCTCAGTGGGCTGCCCTGGGCCCTTGGAGGGACAGCACCCTCCCCACAGCAGCGTGCCCCCGCCGAGCGCCAAGGGCCCTCCCTCCCTGCCGCCCCGGCCTGCTGAGCTGCTTAAGGGAGGGCGGAGGAAGGAGTTGGCTCCAAGTCCGAAAACAGGTGTTCGGGCTGGTGAGGGGAGGGAGGCCACTTTGGCGAGAGTCCTCCGGATGGGGTCACATTCCAGAACGACTGATCGTAGAGCCATCTGGTTGAAGTGGTCACAGAGGCTCATAAATAGATCGTCCCTTTCAGAGCAGAAAAGCGTCTGCAGGCCTGGCCTGGGTCCTGGCTGGCTGCGGCTCCCTCTCTGCTGCTGGGCTTCCTCACCTGGGAAACAGAAGCTGGACCGAGCGACCCCAGGGCGCCTTCCAGCTCCGTATTGTAAGGCCCTGTGGTCTCGGGAGGGCAGCCTCTGCCGGTGGCAGGCGGGAGCCCACGCGCTCACAGCCTCTTCCTGCTGGGCTGTGGATTTCCACGGGCCAGCAAGTGGCCGGCAGCCACCTGGGCTCCAAAGGCTCATAAACAGACGGAAAATTACTCACACTCTCTCGAAAAAGATCACACCTTCCCAGCCCCTGACTCTTCTCCCATCAGGATGGCCAGGGGCTGGGGAAGGCGGAGGCTGGGCACTGGCTGCAGGGGTGTGGCCAGCGGAAGGAGGCCGCAGGCACACGGGTGCTGCCTCCACTCTCCCCACCTACCGCCGGAGCCTGCTCTCACCTCCTCTCTGGGCTACTCTAAGGCTTCAGTGGGACGGAATGCTGAAAAGATGTCGTGGGCTGCCAGAAAATGTCAGGAGTGAATCTGAGTGGGATGGTCACACACTTCCTCCTGCCAGGCCAGTGAGGAGAGCATGACTCTAAGTCCTTTCACAAGAAGGTACTCCAGCCTTTTCCTCTTCCTGTGGTACAGACATCTGGGAAGTTCTTCCCAAAGTCTAACCTTTATTTTTCCAACTGCATCACCCAAGAGGCCATCTGGTACCTTTCACTGCCTCCAAACAGGTCCACAACCAAACCAATCTAAACCTTATCGAAGCCATCCCATGTGTACAAGTGATGGTAGGGGGATCAAGAAGGGTTCTAAGGGTCGAGGAGTTCCTGTAGAAAGTCCTTAGGGCCTAGGGGACAGGCCTGTGGACAGCTGATAATGGCTGCTGCCCATCGTCACTGAGGGTGGGAGAGAGGGCGGGGTGTCCCAGAAGCTCCAGGACAGAAGAACAGTGATTCTGGAATGTAAATCGCATGCTAATCAGCTGGGGGATGCAGGGCTGGGTCTTGTTAAGATGCAGATTCTGAGTCAGCAGGTCTGGGCTGGAGCTTGAGATTCACACGTCTAACATGCTCCCGAGCGATCTGATGCTCCTGGTCCGTGAAGGGCACTTTGAGTAGCAAGGACCAGAGCAGTGGGTCCCAAACCTGGCTCTGCAACAGAATCACCCAGGAGGATTTTTTAAAATTCCAGATTCCTAGGCTCCAGCCCCCAAGATTCCAATTCAGGAGGTCTGAGAAGGAGCCTGGGAATTTGCACTCTGTAAGCTCCCCTAGCATGGTGAGGCAGCCGCCCTTCCGCACGGTCCAGAGTCACGGTTAAGAGCACACATGAGCTTGGAATCCAGACAACCTACTTACCAAGTGATCAACTCCCTAAACTTTCATTTCCCCATCTGTAAAATGGGATCATAGAGCACCTCCCGTAGAGACTTGCTGCAAGGAATAAATGAGATGGTGTCTGCCAGGCATGAGCCCAGAGCTTGGTAGCACAGTAAGCGCTCCCCAAACGTTAACTACCGGCATGATTCTTACTACACACAGTGGGTTTCACCTGGTTTTCGTCATTTTTGTCAACTCTCTTTTAGCTTTTATACACAATATTCATATCACGTTCCCTGGCACTGACTTTTCTGTTGCAGAAGCTCACGCCCACAGTGCGTGGGAGAGGAGGGGGGAGATGGGGTCTGCGTGTGTCTGACAGCACCGCGCGCTGCTGAAAGGCAGGGCCCTCGTTTTACTACTTATCTCAGCATCTTCCATGCCAGGTATTTCAAGCACTCAGCAAAGCTTGAAAGAGCAAACAAACGGATGGAGGGAGGAAGGGATGGAGGGAGAAACAAAGTAGTTGGGACCCCTCTTTCCTCCTGACAGACCCAGGACCAGGCGGGGCTCTGCACTGGCGCCGGCTGTGCAGGAAGGAGCATTAATGCAGGAGGAAGGAGAGCGGTGAGGGGGCACCTTGCCGCTGTCCTCTCCCCGTGGGGAAGGAATAGCCGCACCTCTGGGCTCTGCTTGGGGCTCGCTTGCACCTAAACCAAACCTCAGCTGTCAGTTCCCAACCCCTGGGTGCTCTTGCCTCTCTCGGGCCGGGCCTGCTGGAGCTCGGTAGGGCTCCAAAGACAGGAATGGCCCAGTCGGAGAGGAACATTCTGGCTCAAGAAGGCCCCCAGCACAGCAGCCAGAGAGGGTCAGCAGGAGGGCTGAGGAGACCCACAAGTCTGAGCTACTGTGCTTCCCATGGGGCCGAGGCACCACGCTGCTCCTGGGTGGCCCGGCTTGGGCCACCTCTGTCCCAGACCAGTATTTACGTCTGAAAGAATCACCACCGGATCCCAGGGCCCAGCCCACCACGGACACTCTCCTAGTATCTCTCAGGAGCCAAATTACCCATGCTCTGCCTTCCTGGGCTGCAGGGGGCTGCCTGCCCACCCACCCGCCCACCTCGGAGCAGCCTCTGCCCCAGACACATGTAGCAATCAACTCCCGGAACCTTGGGAAGATCCAAATACAGTAGCATATAATCATGGAGCCCAAAATAGCCGTGCCAGGGAGGCCATCTGCCACCTCGTGCATCCCCAGGGACCCCTCGCTGGGCCCCACAGCAAGCTGGGCTTGGGGCCTCTCTGGCTGGCAGGCAGGAGGGGTGGTGCCGACTGCATCCCCCGCGTCACCTGCACGGCTTGGAGGCCGACTGGGGGGCTTTTCCGTGGCAGATGGGCGTCTTCAGGATGGGGCCTCAGACCGGAGCACCCCAGACTCAGGGCCTTGTTGCCTCCTTCTCCTGCCAGCTCTGGGCCTGCCTTTGCCAGATGCCCTCGCTGTGGGCACAACTGGCTCCCGGGCCACTGCCCTCTCTAGCCCTAGCCCTCCTGTTTTCTGTCTCCTGACTCGACTCTCAGCCTTTCACCCCCAGGCACTCTCCCACCGGATCCAGGCTCACTTCCCCCCTCTGCTATTCGTCTTACTCCTCGTAGTGCACTGATGGTGGCCCCAAAAAGCTTTGCACGTGTCCTGACTCCCGGAAGCTGTAAATGGGAACTTATTCGGAAAAAGGGTCTTTGCAAAGTGATGAAGTCAAGGATCTTGAGGCGAGATCATCAGGATTAGCCAGCTGGGCCCTAAATCCAGTGCTAAGTGTCCTTGTGAGAGACCACAGAGGGACACAGAGAAGAGGGCAAGGCTGTGTGAAAGGCGGAGACCGTGGCGACGTAGGCAAGGCATGCGCCAGCCACCGAAGCTGGCAGAGGCAAGGAGGGACGCTCCCCTAGCACCTTCGGGGGGGTGTGGCCCTGCTGACACCTTGATTTGGAGCTTCCCGGACTCCAGAACTGGGAGCCAATACATTTCTGTAGTTGTAAGCAACCCCGTTTGTGGTGCTTTGATACGGCGGTCCTGGGAAACTAATGCTACGTCGCTTTCCTTCATACAGTGGTTCCAACCTTCATTGTGTGTCGGAGTCCCCTGGAGGGCTCGTGAAAGCAGATTGCTGGTCCCACAGCCCAGAGGTTTCGACTCAGTAGGTCTGGGATGAGGTCCGAGAATGTGCGTTCCCACCGGTTCCCAGGGGACGCTGGTGCTGCTGGTCCAGGGACCTCGCTTTGAGAAGCGCTGCTCTCTAAGCTCTACCCACAGCTGCGTTAGCTTCCTCTCCACCTTCAGTCCCTCCCCACAAAGGAACATCCTCTTCCCCCGTGATGTCCTCCTCCTTCCCCCGGTGCCCAGGAGATGGAGAGAACACCTCCTTGGGGAACTCCCAGTCCCGGCACGACTGGCTCTTGCTCTTGAAACCACCCAGGCCTCCCACGGGGGCCTCTTAAAGACCCGTTTCCAGGAGGCCGTGCGTGGTGGGGTAAGCCGTGGTCGGGCTCTTCCAAGCTCGTCACGGGAAGACCCTATTCAGCGCCACCTCGGCTCCATCACCCCTCCGCACCCCCTGCAGGTCTGTCTATAAACGCTGGAGCTACTCCTCCCGGGGGCAAAATAGAAGAGCTGTTTCTGGTCAAAAGCTCCTAGAAATGTCTCCACGCTCCCTACAAGGAGATGCTAATGAGGCACAACCAGCCCCGTGCCCTCTCTCATGGAGTCTTTGGGGTTCTGATCGAGGCCAGGGGTCTCCAGGGCTCAACGTGGATGCCGGTCTCAGCAGCCCCTGGCTCCCCCGGCACACAGCACTATCCGCCCAGCCCAGGCTCCACGTATCCTAGAACTCGCAGGATAAGAGCAGAAACAGGGCTGTCCAGGGTCCTTGGGCACGACCCAGCAGAGCTCCCAGCCCAAGGCCAGCTCTGGGAGCAGGTGCTCTAGAAATACCACGGTTCCCAAGCCCCCCTCATGGGCCTTTCCCCAGGGCTGGTCATCTCACTCAGCCCCCTCAGAATTGTTCTCAATCCAGCCCCACAGTTACATGCATGAACTCTGGGCCTGGCCACCTGAGTTTTGACCCTGGCTCTGCTACGAGTCACTTTATGGCTCTGGGCCTCAGTTTGCTCATCTATAAAATGGAGACGATGAGACTACTGGCAGCAACCATCCCAGAAGCATGTTGTGAGGATTAAGTGAGATAATAAATGTAAGTGACTCTCTCATGGAAAGTGCCACCTAAGTGCTGGTTATTATTAGTCTGGCCTTGGGCATTAGCCTGGGGGTACAATAGTCCCTTGGAGGAGGGTCAGAGGAATGGATTGAGGGGGCCTGCTCAGAGGTCCCTTGCTTTTGGCTCTCCCTGGGAAGACCTCTGACACCTGTCCTCTTAATAAACCTTTAGCACTGGCCAGAACGGTTCAGCTGTTTCTCCCGGAGAAGCTTAGGTCTTTCCTCCCATCCCACCTCACGACATTGCTAGGAGACTGGAAGGGTTCGAAAAGGATACTCTCCATTGCACAGAAAGAGAAACTGAGGCCCAGAGAGAGCAAGCAGGTGGTTACAGAGGAGAGGCAATAACCACATTAGAAGTTCCTGTGTCTCCATGGCGTGACATCTCTTGGGACACCTGTATGCCAGTCATCCCATTTTAGAGATGGAGAACCTTAGACTGAGAGAGGGAGGTGACTTGCCATGGCCTTGTAGCTAGTTAGTCACAGAGCCAGGACTTGAACCTAAGTCTCTGGATCCTAAAATTGTAGCTTAGGGAAGGCACTAAAGGATAGAGGTTAAGAAAACTAAAATCCCAGCTATGCTACATTTTAGCTGTGCGACCTCAGGCAAGTTGCTTGACTTCTCTGGGCTTTAATTGCCTCATCTATAAAATGGGAATAATAGACCTCACCTTCTAGGGCTTTCAGGATTAAGTGAGATATAGAAACATGCTTAGCATATTGAAGTGTGCAGAGTGGGAGCCCAGCTGTCTTCCCGGGTCACGCACACGCCCAAACACATGTCTATCCGCCCAGCTTCTCCACCTCTTGCCCCTCAGCAGCCGGCAGCCAGTGCGTTTCGGACTGGGAAGGCTGTGGTGGTTCCAACTTGGGTTTCCGTTGGGATCTGGCACTGCTCTTGATGAATTGCCCAGCTCTGCACACTGCTGGCCGGTTTCGTGTGGCTGTCCTTTGCGACTATGCACTTCCGCCCTGGGTGTCCAAGAGTGGGCTGTCTGTTTTCTCCCAGAGCCATCGTGCTCTTCCACCTCTTCTCCCGAGACCAGCGCGCCGGAGCTGCAGGCCCCAGCCTAGCACGGTCCCCGCTTCCCCTGAGCTGTCGTGCTGCTCGGCCATGTGCCCTCCCCCTTGCTCGGCCTCACCCCCACCCAGTTTCTATTTTTCCCCCAGGCTCTGCTGGCTTCCCGTGGTTTCTCTTGGCCTTGGCTCAAGCCTAGCGTGACATGTCTGGCGTGGCCACCCTCCCCCGTCCCACACCGGTCGGGGAGGAAGCGAGTACGTCCAGGGAGGGGGTGCTGTGGAGCTGGGTGCTGCCAAGCCAGGTGCCAAGCCAAACAGCTTGTGCGCCATGTCCAGCTGGGTACCTGGGGCCTGGGCTGCCGGCTGGCCCCACCCTCTACCCCGGCCCCACTCCCGGCTCACCCAAACCCTCCTCTGACTGTCTGTCCCTCTCTCTGGTTCTAGCTGGTAGAAAGTGGACACAGGACTGAACCTCCCCTGAGGCCTCAGGAAGGTCCACAAGTTTGTGCAGGGACCCTCCCGTGTAGAGATGGGGAAGAGCTTTCTCTAGGGACCCGAGCCCCTAGGTGGGCTTTGCCAGCTCTGGGGAGGACGTATCACCCAGGAGCAGCGCGGGCAGGGGTGTGTCCTCCATACACCTCCCCGATCCACTGACTTCCAGCAGGAAGGACATTTCTATTTGCTGGTACTCCTGGGGAAGCAGGGAGGGTCGCCCAGTGACGGCACCAAAAGGTGGCTTCCCTTGCAGCCTTTGGAGCCCAGCAACGGGAGAGGAGGCTGCCTTCCCGCTCTGGCCTAGGAAGAGCCCCTGAACTTGTCCGCCTCTGTTACTTCATCTCACAGCGGAGATGGCGAGAACTGAAGGGGGTTTGCGAGGAAGAAATCAGATAAGGTACGTAAAACTTCTCAGATCGCGCTGGCACGGCACGCAGGGGTGCTCAGAAAGTTGCCATGTGCTCCCACCCTCTCCTTTCAGCGTAACCACCTGGGCCTGGTTTTACTGTCACTATCTAAGATGGGGGGACCCAAATAAGACAGGGCAGCACCTCACCTTGGGAGCTGAGGTGGTGAGAACATAGCACCTACATACGGAATCACCCAGTCGGGTTACGGACCACCCGCTACGCACACGGATGGCCGACAGGGAGAATGACCAACCTTCCTCTTTCCCCAGGATGCTTGGTCACCCCGCCTGCAGGCACCTCAAATCCAACACGTCCCGGAGGGACCTCAGCACCTCTCCCCGGAGTGCTCCCCCTTGGAGCTCACTATTCACTTACTACTGGTGCAGCGTGTTCTTAATTAGCTCTCACACGTGCCAGGCCCTTGGTGACCACACACCCGACGTCAAAGCCAGAGGGCTGGGTGTCGACTTCTCTGCCTCCGCCCCCACATCTAGTCAGTACCACTGTAAGGACAGTAATTGCAGCAGCAGCAACAACAGGTGCTGTTCTGAGTCTTCTGTGTATATTAACTCATTTTCGTCTATCCTATCGCGGTACACAGATGCTGTTACCACCTGCCTCTTGCTGATCGGAGTCAGAAGTGCCGAAGCCCTACAGGCAGCAAGTGAATAAGCGAAAGAGCTGAGACTGGAGCGCAAGCGGTCTGCCCTGAGTCCCGCTGACACGGCTTCTTGAGATTTCTAGAGTCTCTCACCTTCTCCTTTCACCACTGCCCCTGTCTTTCCTTCAGCCACTGTCACCCTCCCTTGGTTTGGGGGCCCCTTCCCTGGCTTCCCTTCCTTCCGGCTGTCCTCCGTAAGTGCTGCCAAAGTGATATTTCAAAGGCACGAGCCCTGTTGAACTGCTCCCCGCTACGAGTCCTTCTGCGGTTCCTCACTGTTTGAGGATAAAGTCCGAATCCTTAGCAAGGTCCATGCAAGGTCCATTATCGCAGCTAATTTCAGATCTTTCCCCACCGCCCCTTCCCACCCGTCTCCCAACATACACACAGTTCACATTTGCCTCCTGGCAAATTCTCTAGAATTGTTCTCTCTTATCTTTGTGCCTTTGCATGTGCTGTTCCCTCTGCCTGGAATGTCCTTCCCTGTCTCTTCCCCTGACTGATGCTTAACAATCTTTCAAGACTCGACTCAGGTTCTGCCCCCTCCCAGGGAAGCCTCAAACATACTCGTAAGGTGAATGGGTTGATCACTGGCTGGATGAACGATATCTCGACAGCCTCACCACGCATCCCGGTTGCGTGGGGTCTTCGTTTTGCAGAACCCTCTCCCATCGACTGTGTATTTGATCCTCCCAACAACCCTGCAGGGTCAGCGGGGAAGATAACCATCCCCACCTTGAAGATGGAGAAACCGAGGTGCAGAGGGGGTAAGGGACGCAGTAGCCAGGATCAGAGCTGGGACTCGGAGCCACAGTTTCCGTCTCCGGGCACTGCTCGTCTCGCAGGGTTGCGGAGCAGCAAACTCGCTCATCTGCCTCATCGCTGGGGGAGGGGTCTAGTTCTCCAGCCCCGGGGGCTGCTCGCCGCCCAGAAAGTGTAGGGGAAACTGCCCGCATCGCCCAAAAGCTCCATGCCTAGTCTGAAAACAAGATCTCCAGAGGCCCTGAAGAACTCAAAAGATGTGGTTCACAATTAAAAAACAAAAACTCAAACCGAACCTCAAAAGTGTGAAGAAGTCCAGTGAAAGTCCAATTTTTCTCCCTATGAAATGTTCTTTGACGCTTTGGGTGAAATGTTGAATTCTCCTCACCCCCCTCCCCGAAGTTTGGCCGTCCCGCTTTGCCGGCGCCCTAAGCAAATGCTTAGTCTGCCCCTGCGGGTGGGGGGCAGCACAGGCTTCCCTGGCCTTTGACCTTCTGACCTTGGCCTCTAGGGCACACGCTTGCCTGGCCCTGCCCGGTGGTGAGGCTGGGTGGGAGGAGAGGATGGGCTGGGGCCAGACGCCCACGGCTCTCCGGGACGGAGGCAGCAAGGTGGGAGGATGAAGGGAGGAAGGTTCTGCCACCTGGGCCAGTCGGGCAGCCGGGGGCATTGGGTACAGACACGGGAGCAGGAGGGCAGAGAATGCCCAGGGCAGGAGCAGGGAGCACAGCCCTGCCCATGGGCAGGTGTGGCACAGCCAGCTAGCCAGGCCCCCGCGGCGGGCCCCTGCCTGTGCGGGGGCGTGGGGCCTGAGTGTCAGTGAGCGGGAGGAAAGCTGTCTTTGCCTCCTTCCTCCTTCCACCCAAGGAGAGTCTGGACGGTTTAGAGCTGTCTGACCTCCACATCCACGGACCGGGCAGGGCCAAAGGCCGAGGATACCAGAGCCCTTTGTCCTGACGCACTGCACGTCCACCATGCCTCAGTTTCCCCCACTAGCTAAATGCTATGCTACAGTCCCGTCCCCTCATTTTGACTTCCCCCAAATTATCTGTTCGCTCTCCCATCGGATACAGATACACCTGAAAATGCAGTTGGGTCTGCCAGGCAGGTATGGGGCACCTACTGTGCTGTGCACTGCGTGAGTGTGACTCGGCACCTGCCCCAGGACGGCAGTGGGCTGGTTACATCACCCCAGAGCACCTGCGCCACGCTGCCCCTGCTGGGCAAGAAGGGAACTACAGGGCTCCTCGGAGGGATGGATCTGTCCTGGGTGGCCATGACTCCCCCACTGCAGTCCTACCCCAGTAGGGAAACGAGTGTCTGAGCTCAGCCTCCTTCCCTCCCGCAACAAAGCCCCTGGGGCAGAGCAGGCTAGGTGGAGCAGACAGCCCCTTCCTGATGCTTCTTTGGGGTGGCAGTCTCCACCCCCACCCCGGGCTCCAATGGCAGAACGCCAGTCGCCCCAGGACAGCTGCCCTGGTGGCCCCACCTAGGGAGGTCCCATTCCCACAGTCCTCCAGCGGGGCCTTGGAGCCATCCTTCCCCAAAATACACACACGAGCGCACACAGACACACACTGACGACAACAGACAACCCCGAAGAAACCAAAGCTGGGAGCGGCACGCTGTCTGCAACGCTGAGTGGCGGGGAAGCCGAGGCAGGGGCCCTGGGCTATGACGCAGGCCCCGGGAAGCCAGTGACCCCCAAGACCAGCCCTCTCGTGACTCACAGAGACTGCAGGCTTGGCAGCTCCCACAGCGCCTCCGCGGGGACTCCCCCCAGCCGGTTGTTCTGCAGCATCCTGTGAGGGGGAGAGAAAGGGCTTTGAGGACCCATGTGGCATGTGGGGCTGGAGGGTGGGCTCCTCCCTCGAACCCCTTGCCCAGGCCGACCCCTCCCTCTTGACCCGGAGGGAGTCCTGGTCCAGCCTCCTCGCCTTGCTAGTGGGGACTCGGAGGCCGTGGACGTGTCGTGGGGTGCACATCTCGGAAGGGCGCCTAGGATGAGGCAGGATGGAGAGAAGACGTCTGGGGGAGCAATGAGGGCCACGTGGCAGAATACTTGGGATTCTGCTGAGGTTTGATCGGGAAGGATGTGGGGAAATGGAGGCTTTCCCCCAGGCCTCAGTTTCCCTGTCTACTCAGCTGAGAGGCCACAGGTTTCTTTGTGGAGGGGGAGGATATGGATGAGGGTGAGGCTGCCCCTAGGGTAGGTATATTTTTTTCCAGTCTTTGTCCATAAAAACGATTTGAAGCACCCCAGACCGGGGCATCGGCACTCTTCTGCCGAATCATCCCAAATAGCCCCACAAAGAAGTAACAGGCCAGCCGGTGGAAAGGACCCACTCACCTGGCTGCCTCCCGGAACCGCCCAAGCCGCAGCACCCCCAGGACAATCCCACAGCAGGAGTCCGGGAGCCCTTGGGACGCCTGGAAACCCAGGTGCGGGGTAGAGGTCTGAGGACACACAGAAGGGGAGAGGTAGGGGCCAGGGGTGCCTCTCCGGGTAGCGCTGCTGATCTTGGCCGCCCCAGGCATCACCGGGGCCTTAGAAAAGTTTGAGGAAGGCTCTTCAAAGTGCAGGGAGTCTCCTGAGCACGGGCCCTGAGCACGCGCCCTGTGTGACCCATCCCAAGGGGGGAAGCGGGTAAAGACATGGGAGGGAAGACACTGGGCAGCAGGCACCCTCTGAACCGGCCTTCGCCCCCGGCCTCTGGCCCAGAAGCAAGGAGGAGGAGGAGGCCGGAGTTCGGGACGAGCTGGGGAACAGGAAGGAAGCGGAGTGTGGCAGCCCTCCGTCCTCGCCTGGGATGCAGTCCCGCCTTTACCGCGTACTGTCGACTATCTTTCAGAGGGGAAGCCAAGGCTCAAACAGGACGGGCATCTTGCCCAAGATCACCCAGGTGACACCACCACACTTCAGGAAAAGGGGCCCGTCTCCTGACCTTTCAGTTTAATAATAGCGACAGCTAATGCGCCAGGCCCTGGTCTTAGGGCTTTACATCTGTGAACTCAAATGTATCCTTGCTACGACTCCAGCAGGTAGGAACTATTATCATCATCCTCATTTCAAAGCCACACAACTGATAAGTGACAGAGCTGGGTTTTGAACTCAGTTTGGACCCAGAGTCTGGACACTTAACCAGCCCACCGCACAGCACCTTCACGGTGGTGGGGACAGAAAGGGCCAGAAGAACGCTGAGGGTGAGACGATGAGCCCGAGTAGTTGTCGATGCCACCTAAGTGACTGTCCCATCGGAGCCACACCTGCTCTCTCTTAAACTCCTCATATGGTGCATGAGAACCCCACATGCGAACCCAAGCGCTGCACCACAAGAGCAAGAGAACACTGTGCTCACTGTGGGGGGCAGCTGGAGAGGGGCCCCTCGTGGAGGCAAAGCTGAGGAAGGGAGAAGAACAAAGACAGACTTTGGGGACCCCTGAGACTGGTGGGGAGGGGCAGAGCCCAGGCTCTGAGCGGCTGGAGGGCTGGCCCCTTTCCATGCATATTCTGTGATCCTCAAGCCTCGGCCTCCGCTGGCCCCTCCAATGCAGCCTCCACACAGCGCTGAGGGACCTTTCAAATGACAAAGTTTCGCTTCAGGGCTGGAATCTAAACTGAGGTCTCTCAGCCTTCCTTAAAGGGCAGTGGCCTCACATGCAGGCTCTGAAGTCAGACAGCCCTGGGTCCGCATCCTAGCTCTCCCCCTTTCCCGCTGTGCGATGGTGTGCAAGCTACTAGCTCCACGGGCCTCAGTTTCCTCATCTGTAAACTGGGGATAACGGTACTGACCTCACGTGCCGATAATGCATATTGAACAAAGTAGCCCCTGTAAAGCACATACAGCAGTGCCTACACGTGGGGAGCGCTCAATAGCACATTCGCTGATGCCATTAATTATTGTTAATAACCAGTCTCAGCTTTACCACTGTTGATCTGGGTAGTGAGGAAACAGTCAGTGTCAATCAAAGACAGCTCGATGGCGTGAAAAGGGCTGGCACAGGGAGATTTCCTCAGGGACGGGCCCGAGACATGCTAACTCCCTCCCGCTCCTCTGCGGCCTCGAGTGAGGGTTTCACATGGGATGAGCCCCAGCTCCAGGAGCAGCGCGTTGCCCTTCTAGAGCCTTAGCGTGCACCAAGGCCTGGGCTGGGAATCCGCAGCCACAGACTTCCAGGAACGGGGGCTCAATCCAGGAGCAGGGCATCGTGAAGATCTGCTGCCCTGGGAGAATCTGGGAAATTCCCCCGTGTGCAGGGAGGGCAGGCAGGCCCTTGAACCGTCCGTGTCCTATTTCCCGTATCTGGGCCTGGGGAGAGGCGTCCGACCAGCAGGAGTCTTTCTAGACGGGGCCAGACCAGCCTGACAGGGAGGGCCGAGGCCCTGGCTGGTCTGCAGAGGCGGGAAGGGGACCAGGGCCCAGGCCTCACCTGGCTCTCTGGGGAAAGAAGCCTGCGAGGAAAGGGAGGGCAAGAACCTTTCGGGATAAAGACCCATGAGGCCTCACACGCAGGTGAGCGCGCACACACACACACACACACACACACACGCTCCCTCAGGCTGGGGATCAAGATGCAGGAGCTCTGGCCGCAGCTGCCCGCCGTCCTGTGAAGACACATGGGGCAGGAGCCCTCTGAGGTCCAGGCATTTTCTCACATGCCTGAGCCAGCAGGGACGGTGGCTTCCCTGAGGACATTCCCTGAGGACAGCTCCAGTGGAGAGCCGGATGCGAGTCTGGCGCCTGGGCCTTCACCGCTCCACGGGACAGATCCTGGCATGGGCTGGAGGTGCCCTGCAGGGGCTGAATGTCTTGCTGGGAGCTTGGCCAGAGCCTGCGGGTTGAAGACTTGGAGAGCCACAGTCGCGAAAGAAGAGTGCGTAAGAGCAATGCCCCGGGTCAGGCGTGGGGTGGGAAGGACGCAGGGAGGGCTTCTGCCATCGGGATTTAGGAAGGGATCAGAAGGGAGTCCCCTTTATGTAATCCTTTGCCTCAAGGAGGGGAGGAAGGAGGCAGAGTGTCCCACAGGGACAGCCAGGCCTCAGAGAAAGGAAGACGCAGCTCAGATCAGAGTCCCGGACACACAGAAGACTTGGGGAGCAGCTAAAACGACCTTCTCCTGGTACAAAAAGAGGTGATTAAGCTGATGGTGGGCTCTCCAGCTCTGCTTTTCTTGTGGGTCTGAGAAACAAGCAACGGGAGGTCCCTGCGACGAGGGGAGCTGGCGTCAGACGGGACGGGTGCCCAGGATGCAGGTGGAACCTTCTGCTCTGAAGCACGTAAGAGGAGAGTCCCCAGGACCACCCAGCCCCTCCCCAAAGCAGAGAGGCTCTGCAGACAAAGAACCTACAGGAAGGCCTTGGGGACTGAGTGGTCTTCGAGGACAGGGCCACAGGGGGCTCAGTGGCAGAGTGGTGAGCGGATGGTGTGGCCGAGCTCGGCTCCCCTCCCGCCGCCGCCTGCCGCCGCCTCTCCCCACCGCCCTACCCACGGAGCCGAGGGCGCCGTTTGCAGAAGGGAGGCAGGAGGCCTGCGGTTTCTCCAAGGCTTTGATTTATTGCCTAATGCAGGCAAAGAAGAAAGAGGAGGCTCATCTCTAAGCCGGAGTCTTAGGAATGGGACGTGAGTCTCACATCTTCTGAAGGCCCAGCAAACAGAGCCCTGCTCTCTAATCTGGGCTGCAGGTCTGAGCCTGCCACTGGGCACAGACACGCCACCAAGCAGGCCGCCTGCACCGAGTCTGGCTCAGAAAGCCTCCTCCGCCCCCCCAGGGCAGCGATGTTTATGGGGATCGAGGCAGAGAGAGGAGGCAGGAAGGAGAGCTGAGAGGCAGGGGGCAGACAGAGGGAGAGCAAAGCCTGCGACACACACGGAGAAGGAGGGGGAGACAAGGAGGCTGAAGCTGGGGACAGAGACGAGAGACACCCAAGCGCAGAGTGAGGGAAGGCCAGAGACCAGCGAGCCCTAACAGTCAGATGGAGCGGCCCGAGGGCCAGAGGTGCCAGAGACCAACCACATGGCAAACGGAGAGAGCGCTTAGGTGTGGGCTGGCGACTGGCTGGAAGTCTGAAGCTCACAGGCCACAGGGCAGGACTGCCAGTAGTCCATAAGCAACTCTGAGCAAATTTTAAAAAGATATCTTTTCCTGGGTAGGTTTCAGCCCCTTCTCACTTCCCTAGCCAGATGCTCTGGTGTAGTGAACAACCTGCTCAACCGTATGAAGAAGACCTGCAAGTCAAGTCAGGGCTGAGGGACTAAAGAGCTGGGCACAGCTCACCACCTTAGGGAAGCCCCAGATGCTCACTCTATTCCTCCAGGATCAACGGCCAAGATCCTCGTTTTCTTCCCCAAACAGACCCTGCGGTGATGCACCCGCCCTGGGGACTTCTCCTATCTGTGCACCCACGTCCTCCCAGCCCCTCTCACCCTCACTCATCACCAGAACATGAGGAGGCCTTGGGGAGGACAGGCTTAGTTGGGACAAGGGGAGTCACGGATTGGGCTAGGAGGACACAGTGCCTCAGTCTTCCCTTCTCTGAAATGGGCCATCAGTTCAAGGGCAAGTGGAAGTTAGGTAAAATAACGAAGGTCCTCTCCACCTCTCACTTTCCTTTTCCTTCAAAGGGAAGGTTAAAGGGGCTGGGAGGAGGCAGCTTGAAGCCTGGAGCAGTAGATATGTTCACAGTGAGAATGGAGCCACAGAGACTGAGGTCGGGCCTGGACAGGAAGAACGGCCGAAGAAAACCCATCTGGATTCCTCCTCTCCAGAAACAGCCCTGTTCCTCTTCTGGACCAGAGGTCTTGGGAGAGACCTGTGGGTCTGTAACGAAGCTCAGCGCCGCAGAGACCTGTGCTGATGGGCATCGCGCATGTTACAGGGAAGAAAAAGGATGCTTCCCTTCCCTACAGGGTTGCCGTATGCAGATTGTTGCTGACAAGCAAAGCAAAGAAATAGAAATAACAATGGAAATTAAAACTGAAGATAAGAACATGATAAGCAAGTCAGTTATAAACCAAGACTCAGGTTACAAAACTTTGATTTGCTCACAATTTCCAATGTCGCGGCTCTGTGTCAAATGAGGCAGTAAAATCCCATACTTACAGGATTTTCAGGCTGTAGAGACCAGAGAATGCTTGTCCCGGGATGTGTGAGAGGTGGTTCCCAGAGAGACGCCTGGAAATCAGAGACAAGGGCCGGTGAAGTTGGCAGGTCACCCAAGGAGACGGTGACCTCCATCAGCACCTTGGGATGTGGGAGGGGAGGGCGGTAGTTATCACTGCCATTTACTGAGATGCGCGATGTGTTCGACACCTTACACACATCCGCATCCTTGCAATTCCCACAGTAGCCCTGTAAGGTGCTACTATTATCCCCATTTCAGAAGAGGAAACGGAGGCTGGAAGAAGTCAATCCCTTCCCCTAGGGGCCACAGAGCCAGGTGGCGGTGGAGCAGGTGTTCCTGCCCGACTCTACCAACCTCCGGGCTCACGGCCCTCCCCGGGGCCACATTCTCTCCTGTGCTAACCCAGATACCCACAGCCTGTGCCTGACTGCTGAACTGCACGGCACGGTGTCACCAGTGGGGGGGTGAGTACAGGGGTGTGTCTGTGTGTCCCCAGGCCCTAAGCCACACAGCTAACCCCCACTAATCCAGCAGGGTTAGGAAATGGGGAGAGGGAATTAGTCTAACACTTTGGTCTAATTAAGCGTTTCCGTGTTTGCCATAGGGTGATCACCAATTCTAAAAGGAGTGAATGAAACGAAATTTACTTAATGCTGACAGCCGACTGAGCAGAGTCTAACTGTGGATGATTCAGAAGACACTGCTGATCTCCAAGGTCCTGGGGCCACTGTGATGTGTACTGATTGCTACTGAGAGTCCTGCAGATGTAGAGATGGTGCTGACATACCTCGGAAGCTACGTTTTAATGTAATTATAATAAAGGTCTCTTTATTTGATGTTTGTTGTTTAAAAAACAAAAACTGGGCTAGGTGTGGTGGCTCACACCTGTAATCCTAGCACTCTGGGAGGCCCAGGCGGGCGGATCATTTGAGCTCAGGAGTTCGAGACCAGCCTGAGCAAGAGCGAGACCCTGTCTCTACTAAAAAAACAGAAAGAAATTATCTGGACAACTAAAAATATATACATATTAAAAAAAATTAGCCAGGCATGGTCTCACATGCCTGTAGTCCCAGCTACCTGGGAGGCTGAGGCAGGAGGATCGCTTGAGCCCAGGAGTCTGAGGTTGCCCACGCCAACAGCTGCCCCGCTCCCCCGCTGCCCTGCTGACCGCAGCTCTCCAGCCGCACCCGCAAGCTCCCTGAGGGCAGCAGGCAGGTGTTTTATCTTGTTTCCCCCCAGAGAACCTTGAGCTTGCCTTCCACCCAAGGAGCGGGGCTCAGCAAACGCTTGGTCTGGAGAACCCAGCCGTGGCCCCGGGGCCATAACTCCAGCAGGGGCAGGTCGACTGCATCTTGAGGAGCACTGTCTAGGGTCGAGACGAAGGGGTCTGTTGGGGGAGTCGCGGGGCCAGGGTCAAGGTGGAATTGTGACTGCTTTCAGGTCCAAGAGCTCACAGTTTATGCAGCTTAAGCAAAACTTTTTAGAGCCCCAAGCATCTATTCCATGTGAAAATAAGAACAAACAGGGCAGAAGGTGTTGAAAGTAAGGATTGGGACAGAGTGACCTGGCTTCCCAGAGCAGGCGCGCCAGGCTCCGCGGCCTGGGAGATGATTTACTCACAAGCACCACTGGTATTTAAGGCCAGGCTTAAGGACCGCAGCTCGAGCGTGGCCGCCGGGCGGGGATTGACCAGGGAGGACTTCGTGGAGGAAGTTACCTTGTAAGGGAAGGTCTAAGAAGCAGATCTTTCAGGCTGGGGGTGGGGGGCGGGCACAGAAGGCTCTTGAGCGGGCGAGATGCACCCTGAAGGTGAGCAGAGCAATTGAGGACAGAGGTAGGAGGTCTGTCAGTTAGGAGGCTGGTTCAGATGCGGGGACATCTGGGGCGGTAGCAGTGGGAACGGAGAACAAGGGGTGGAGGTGAGAGACATCTCAGAAGCACTGGGACTGGGGCAGGGGCTGGTGGCCGCAGGCAGGGGATGAGGGCAGGTCATCTCGGGAGAGGCGTGACTATTCACACGAGGAGGGAAAGCCGCAAAGAGCAGTGGCTTCAGGGAGGAAGGAGGCTCGATTTTAGACTTCCATGCCGTGTGGCCGGCACTGCTACCCTGGGATTCACACCTGGGGCAGGAGCGGCTGAAGGACACCTGCGATCAAGACCAACCTGAGCTTCCTGAGCTCCTTTTTTCCTCCCCACTCCCCCTCCTGGGGAGCCCGGGGTCCTTCAGCTTTCAGAGGTAGCCAAAGCTTCACCTCCCGCCCCTCAGAGCATCTACTCACAGCTCCTCCAGGAAGCGCAGGTGGTGGAAGAGGCCAGGCTGAAGCTCCGTGAGGTTGTTCATGCTGAGGTCTCTGCAGGGAGAGAAAACGGCCAAGGGGCCGTGAGCTGCCCGTCTGCGCCCAGCCCCCGCAGGACCCCGCATGCCGTCCGTACTCCACAGCCGGTCGCGCAGCAGCTGCTGCATTCGCTCTGCGAGTGAGAACTGGGCTGGGAGTCGGCCTCCTGGGGCCGTCTGCGTGTTACGGCTATGCGGTCTCCCACTTTGCCCTCTGCCTTCCGCCCTTCCCTTGCGGGGCTCCCCCGGGGCTGGTGGTGAGCAGGACTGGGAAGGAAACTGGCCTCCCTGTGAAGGGAGTAGCTAGAGAAAAATCCAGACTCTCAGAGGAGGAAGGAAGGGGTCACTGAATACAAATAATACCTCATCCACTCTTTTCACCAATGGGGAAACTGAGGCCCAGAGATCACTGCCACTCCAGTCTGTGGCGTAAGCTCATACGGTATTCATGCACTAGTGTGATCGTCCCTGGGGGGCCCAGGGGTCATCCTTTTATCCAGTCCCACAGCCAGTGGCCTTTCGCTGCCCGCCGAGGTCTCTGCCAGGCTCCTTCCTGTTTGCTCCCCTCCCCAAGCCTCTTTCTACCTTTCTCCAGCCGGAGGACGTGACCACTTGGCACATCCCTGAAGATGCCTTCCTTCCTGAGTGGCGGGATGTGAACACTCTCTGCGGATTCACAGCCTAGATCTTCCCAAGCCTCCCGTATCATCTGAGAGGCCCTGTGGGTAGTCTCGGTGTCCCTGTCCTCTAAGAGGCCCGGTGCACAAACAATCACGACAATCACACTGACATTTCCTGGAGGCTACTCTGTGTCAGACACCGGCTAACCTGCGTCCAATAACCCTCTTTCATTCTCACAACCCCAAATTAGTTTCCATTGTTACCTCCATTTTACATCCAAGAAAACAAAACAGAAAAGAGCACTGAGATGTCGAGTCAAATCTCTCCTCCACCGTTACCTATCGGAGCTCAGGCTCTTAACCACTATGACCCTTGGTTTCCTCATCTATAAAAATGGAATGAATAACACCAAACTAGTAGAGTCCTTGTGAGAATTAAGTGAGCTAATGTTCCAGGCTGCCTAATAAATAGTACATACGCAATAAATATTTGCTTTCTTCCTTCCACCTTTCCCTCAGTGTCCTGGGGGCGGGTGGGGAGGAGTTGGTACCTTGGTGTGTGGGTCTCGCCCGGGTTTAGCATTTTCTTCGCAGTTTGTGCTCGGGTGAGCGGCGTGTGCATGCCAGACACACTGGATTCATTCTGTGTCAAACTCCTGACAGCTGCTGCTCTCCTCTGCCTGCCCCCTCCCGGGGGCCGGGGGGGCAGAGGTGGGCCCAGACCAGACCGCCACACTGCTGGGCACCGCCCCAGGCCTTCCTGCGGCTTCCTCCCTAGAAATGCACTTTGGCCCCCAAACGTCAGCGTCTCCATTTCCCCCAAGGGTGCCGTGTGCTTCTGCGTGGGCCCAGGAGGGCAGGCTGGGAACGCGGGGAGAGCATGTGCTCCGGAGCCCAGTCCCAATCTATAAAAAGACTGTTTAGTCTCAGACGTTTTATCTCTGATAAAGCCCGGGCTCCGGACTCCATGTCCTCTGAGGAGGGAAGACATTCCGTGCAGGGCAGAGCCAAGGAACTGGCAGGCGGAACTGGAACTCGGGGCTGCTTCTTGTCCGCGGGCCGCCCTGGTCGCATGTGGAAACAAAGGGGCCCCCTCTGGGCTGTCGGCTAGAAACTGTGGCAGGTGAGGGTAAGAACGATTCAAGCCAGGGTTTGTCCCCGGGCTGTTTTCAGGCTCCTCCAGCCTCGGGTTGGGGCAGAACCGGGAAGACGCGGGGCAAAGCGGGACGCTGCGGAACCTGGGTCTCCCCCGATTCCTCCCCCAGGTCCCGGGCGGCTCATCCTCAGCAAGGCAGGGAGGCGCGGGGTGCCGCAAAAACGATTACCTCTAAGTGTTTACCCTGTGCATTTCTGGATGTGTCTCGACAGGAACCGAGCGGGAGTTCGAGGAGCACACGGGGCATGTGACTCAGGCCTCGTCACTCAGCTGTCCCTCCAGGGGCCGCCTGAGCGCCTCTGATGTCGCTCCATGCCCCCCACCCCACCCACTCCCTCCACCCCCCCACCCTGAGCGGCCTCATTGTTCTCCCCTGGGGAGGAGGGGCCTGCGCCCCCCACCCGCCCCCACATCCTGCCCCAGAACAACCGCGGCCCAGCTGCAGCCTCAGTAAAGGGGGAGGCGGGGCAAGGGGGTGGATTTCACCTGGGCGGGGGTGGGGGGAGCCCCGCTCAGCCCTGGCTCTCTCGCAAAAGGAAAAGGGGTGAGGCTGGTGCCAGGGGAAAGGGGAAGGAAGAGAACCGTGCAGGGAGGTGAAGTGGGGATTTCAAGGCCCAGAGCCTCCAAGCCGACGCAGTGGCCCTGGGACGGCTAGGTGCCCTGACGAGAGGCACTGGGCCCTGCGCAGGGGAGGCCTCCACGGGGACAGGGAGGGAGTGGACACGCACTAATGACAAACGCAGAACTTGTCCTGTCAGAGTGGTGGTTTCCACTGACATACGGCTGTCCTGGGAGGTCGGCTGTGTGGCGGGTCTCTGTGCTACCCGGAGAGCACAGCTCAGACATTCGGGCCATGCCTGGATCCAGAGGAAATGAGAGGGCTCCCTAAGCCCAGGTGCCTGGGGTTTGGTCGTGGCTACATGCGCTTGCCCGTGTGAGCTTGTAAGGATTTGCAAAGCGGCAGGGGGAGAGTACTGGGATGCCTGAGCTCCTGGACGCGCTTGTCTTGTGGGTGCTGGGCATGCGTGTGTCATGCATGAGGGTTCATGTATGTATCTGTACACGTGCACCTTGCAGTGCTGGACTGTTGAAAAGTCACAAACTTTCTCAAAGCATCCACTTGTTATAAAGTGAGAAACTTTTAGGGGAAATGGACAGGCTCACCCAAGTCTGATCAGCCTTTTAGACTGAAAAACCCTGTCTGGCTGTGTGACCTTGGGCAAGCTGGGTTTCTTCTCTTGGCCTCTGGTATCCTCTCTGGTCTGTCCCCAGGCCCCAGGGAGGAGAACAGATCGCCCAGCGATGCTGTTTTGGGTCCAGTCCACCTTGTGGCTGATGCCTGAGCTCAGACTCTGCCCCACAACTATCACCCTATGACCACCACACACCACACACACACACACACTGCCGCTCTCCGGGGCCGGCTTCGCAGGCATGTGACCTGTGCAGTTGCATAGGCTTCCACTCTCCAAAGTGCCCAGACTTAGTTTAATTCTCTGCTGTTTTGAAATTCTTGATACTTTTTGGACAAGGGGCACCACACTGTCATTTCCACTGGGCCCCGCAAACTGCTGCCCTTCATGGAACAGCAAGGGGATTGAGACGGCTTGAGCCTTCTTTCTGGGAGCCCTGGGGATACCTGCAGGGGCTACGTGTGCTCTCAGCCGGACACGGCCACGGTGGGGAGGGGTGGGGTGTCCATGGGATGAGGCTGGCAGGAGGGGAAGTGAGAGGAGAGAAGAGAAGGGCAGCCCTGGGCACAGGAAGTGGAAGTTTCTGGCTTCACTTTAGGAAAATGTTCTCGGAGTTTCACACTGCGAGGCAATCGGACCACCCAAGGAAGCTGGGCAAGGCCTGTCACCATGGAGACGGGGAACAGGTTTGACAAGAGGGAGGATGCTGGGGACTGTGGGGGGCAGAGAGCAGCTGGAGGGGCTGGGGTAGTAGGAGACCCTCCCCTAGGGCAACCTGGCTGACACGCCAGGGCCCGTGGGGTATTGTGTCTGTTTGAATTTCTCCTGTAGGGGAAACAGGCAACAACCTGCGAAGCCCCTGGGTTCTGCTGGGGTGGACCTGGAGCAACGGGCCCACCGCCTCCCTTTTCTTTTTCTTTCTTTTTTTCTTGAGACAGGGTCTTGCTTTGTCACCCAGGCTAGAATGTTGTGGCATCATCGTAGCTCACAGGTTTCTCCTGGGCCTCCTCCTCTCAGGCTCTGGCTAGGGCCTAACAGGCTGCGCAGAACAACCTTGAGCAGCAATACAGCCCCACGAGGGCCAGGCTGAGCCAGGCATCTATCCTGCCATCCTGGGGATAGCTTGGGGGTGACAGAGAGCGGGGCAGGCCAGAGTAGAAAGAGTCCAACAAGGGGATGCCTCCCACCGAAAAGGGCCAGTAGACAGGCTGGCTGCCACGGAGACCACTGGGTGCTCAGCACTTGCTAAATTCCTCTGTTAGCAAGAGAGGCAGGCGACGGGGGAAGAGAGGAAAGAACACCGAATATGGACTCAGGGGACCTGGTTCGGTTAGCTGAATGCCAAGTTCCCTTCCTTCCCCCGGGGCTGCTGTGTGCTAAGGAGAGCACTGGGCATCGTGGGGGACGGAGGCAAAGGGTAGGGCAGGGTCTGGGCCCTCAAGGAGTTTGCAGTGTTGCTGGGCAGGGATTGTTTACTCGCGAAGTAACAACGAACCCCGTACGTATACTCTGCTTTGTGGTTTACAAAATGCTCTGCAGCCACTCTCACAGTCAGGTTCTAGACCGTGTGTCCAGGCTGGAGAGCTCAGCAGAGACGCAGAAGGGGGAAAGGGTAAGGCCGGTTGCAGTGGCTATGATCCTAGCACTCCGGGAGGCCGAGGCAGGAGGATCGCTTGCTCTCAGGAGTTTGAGACCAGTCTGAGCAAGAGTGAGACCCCATCTCTAAAAAAAAAAAGAAAGAAAGAAAAAGAAGGGGGAAAGAGTACACAGGGAAGGCCTCCTGGGCAGAAACAAGGTAGGGTGTGGACGAGACCGGAGCAGCTCACAGAGCTGAGTTCAGAGTGGAAGGCACCTGGATGGACAGCACCCCATGTCACCTGGGGGGCTCTGTCGGCATTGTGGACGGGACCATTCTTCACTGGGCAGGACTGTCACCCCCACTGTGGAGCTGTCAGAATCCCTGGCCTTGCTCATAAGTGCCGATGGCATCTCCCTATTATTGTGACTATCGAAAACACCCCGCACATGTCCAAACACCCCTGAACAGCAGGCACTTTCTGCTACCTACACTCCTTCGGTTTGCTCGTGTGACCAACGGTTCCAGAGAGGGACAGAGCTACCTAAGGTCACCAGCAAGTTAATGGCAGAGCGGGTGTTGCAAGTAGGCTTCCTAAAACCCTGGGGGATGCTCCTTCCACCCCACCTGCGTGATGTCGAGTTTTCTAAGGCGGTCCCCTCAGTCCGGTTTGGACGGCACCTCCTCATCGGAGATGACTTGGATACCAGCTGTCTCCGTGGAGATGCCAAACACACAAGCTGACACAACATTCTCTCCGATTTTTGCAGTTTTCATAAATATCCAAACAAGGGAGTGTACTTCGATCAGGGAAAAAAACAGTATCTATCTTCAGACACACAACAGTACAACCTGTTCTCTCCGGCTTTGCACAAAGTCCTGCGTGAGAACAATGCTGTGTTTTTACATAAAAGGGCTATTGCTTTATTTTGTCATTTCTTGGCTCCCTTTTTGGTAACAAGAATGTCTCCCAGTCTGCCTGGAGTGGCAGGAGCGCTCGTGGTGGAGGGGACGGGCGGTGTGGGGGACAGCAAGGGCGGGCAGGTGGGGCTCGGGTCGTGTGCGCGGGGAGAGGCGAGGCGAGGCGAGGCGTGCGCCAGCCGGACTGAGCCGGGAGATGGGGGAGACCCGCAGCCGGCCAGAGCTGAGCGGTGAGCGCGGGTGGGGCGGGAGGGGTAAAGGCAGGGCAAGGAGACATTCCTGAAAGGAGAGGAAAAGAAAAGGCGGGTTTTTTAAGCCCTGGTTAAAGCCCGCAGAAGTCAGAGAGCACTGCTCACTGGCATCGAACGGTTCACCTGTGAGCTGTGGGCTCCTCACTGACAGCAGAGAAAGGAGACCAAGGAAGGAGGAGACTCAGGAGAGGTCCCCCCCACGAAGTGCCAGATGTGGGACCCAACTTCAGGCGAAGCGGTGTGGCTCCAGCTCCCCTTACTGAAAGGGTCCATCGCCAGGCTGTGAGCGCCTGGGCGGAGTGAGGGGTGGAGACTGAGCTCTGGGCTGGTCCCCACCCCCAGCACTGCAGGGGACTCCCTTCGTGAAGGACTCAGCCCATCCCAGCCTGCGGGGACATCTCAGGCTTTGCTGAGCAAAGCTGCTAAGCTGGCATGGCCCGCAGAGCCCCCGAATCCCCGCTGGAAGTGTTAGCAGGTCAGGTGCAAAGGCCTGCTCCTGACCCCAAGCAAGTAGCCGTGGCCCTCGGAGAGCCTGTCCCCTGCCCATGCCCAGGGCCAGGCTATGGTCCCCAAAAGCAAAGAGTGGCAGGGATTGCATAAACCATGTGTGCACTTCTCCTCCAATGGCTCCTTCCTCCCGGCCAAGCCACGCCACCCACAGGAGAGAAGGTAAAAGGCCTCAGGCCTCCGGGCCCAGCCGGGGCCACAGTGTGACCTGAGAACAGCCCAGGAGCAGACGGGGCAGAGCCTCCGGAGAGCACTGAAGAAACGGGGCCTTCGCTGGCCCTCCTCTCCCCTCGCTGTCTTCTCTCTGAGACACGACGCAAGACCTGTGCTAGCCAGCGTGGTAGCCACCAGCCCTATGGAACTATGTTTAATTCGTTAAAGTTAAATTAAAAACTCAGTTCCTCGGGTGCACTAGCCGCATTTCAAGGCTCCGCTGCCGCATGAAGCTAGTGGCTACCGTACTGCACAGCACAGATCTAGGACACGGCCTTCACCGCAGAGGTCTACTGGGCAGCCACGGGACAGTCTCTGCCTTCAGACTGACCTGTGTTTGATTTCCAGCTCTGCCACTTACTGGCCATGTGACTTTGGACAAATTATTTCACCTCTGTCTGCCTTAGTTTCCTCCCTGGCAAAGTACCTGGGCAGGGCCCGGCACACGGTAAATAACCAGTCGGTGCTGCCCGTGAGCATCACTACCCAACCCCCATCCGCCGAGGCCCAGCTCCAGCGTCTCCTCCCACAGGCGGCCTCCAACCCTCAGTCTCCACCTAGTCACGCAGCCGCGTCCGTGCGACAGTCACTGAGCACCTGGCACGTAACAGGCGCCACGCCGGGTGACGAAGCCGCGAAGTCCAGTAACGTACGCTCCCCGTCCTCGAAGAGCCAGGCCAGGCGCAGACCACGACAAGACAGCGGGCAATTACGGGCCCGAGTCACCGCGCTGGGACTGGGGCTGCAGTGCCACGGGCTTCCTCAGACCAACCCCTGTGGCCTTTTGACTCGATCTCTGCAGGTTCGGTCACAAAGTCAGGCCACACATCCGTCCTTGATTGCAAGCTGTCGTCTCCCAGTCTCAGGTTGCTCATTCACGCGGCCGGTGTCCCCGTACAGGCTGGGAGCCCCCCCACGGCTCCCCGCTGTCTGTCCTGTCACAGACACACCCCGCCTTCCGGGTCCATTTCCACAGCAGTGGCGGGGTGGCTACCCCGGCCCGAGGGACGAAAGAGGTACGTAAGGCACAGCTGATGCAGAAGGGAAACAGAATATACCCAGCAGGTGAAAGCAGCAGCGGCCGTGCATTTGAGGACTTGCCCACTCAGTCCTGCCAAGCTTGGGTCTACTCTGACCCACCAGCACCTTTTCTAGCCTTTACTCTGATCTCTGGCTCCATCTAGAAGGGCACCAGGTATGTGGGTGTGAATACCGTCTGCCCTATCGGACTGGAAGCCCCTTGTAGAGAAGGACCAGGACATCCCATTAGACCAGACCTCCCCAAGGGTAGCAACTATGTTTCCCTCCCCAGAGGGAGCTCAAATCCCTGAGCTCCCAGCCAGGGCCCCGGAGACAGGGGCGGGGTGGAGCGGAAGCAGGAGGGGGCGCAGGTGGGAAGCGCTAGGGCAGCACTGGGAGCGGGCAGGTGGAGTCAGACCACAGCTCTGCGCCCTGTTTGTTTAGCTGGAGCTTCTTGTCCTGCTGCCTTTATTTTGCGGATCAGCAGGCAGGGCGTGTCCGGGAGTGGAAAACTGGAGAAAGGCCCCTGCATTCAGAGTCCCACCCCATCCCAGACGGAAGCTTTCCTCTCGCATCAGAGCACCTCCGCGCCTCCCCATCCCAGTGGCTCGGCTCCCCACACAGACACATCCACGCTGAGGAGCACCCAAACACCCACCCCGACCCCAGCCAGGGGTAGCGCAGAGGTGCCCGGCCAGGCAGTTTTCTAGACTGGACCGGATCCCAGGCTCACTTGAATCTAGGGGAAAAGAGCAAAAGCTGAATGAAGTTCAGAGCATATAATAAAAAGAGCTACCTTTGCTGGGCCAGACACTGTGTCGAAGACTTTACTGACCCATTTTACAGATGAGGCTCAGCAAAATTAAGGTCTCTCTGACCCCAAAGTCCCAGATCCTCTTCCAACCCCACCTCTCTGCTCTCCTAGCCCCCACCTACCCCCAACATGTCTTTTGCAGTTTATAGAGCGCTCACACATCCCTGCTTTCACTTAACTCAATCCCTTTTTCGGGCCAGGGAGCGAAGCATTATTTATTCCCATTTTAAATGAAGACACTCAGAAATATCGGGTGACTTCCCCCTAAGTCACAAGTTCAGTGGCAAAGAGAACCCACGGGCGTTGGTTGAACCCCAGCTGCAAGCACGGCGAGCCCGACAGCGGCTCCTGCGCACAGGGACGAGCCTCTCGCCCGCCCCACCCCTGCCCACCTGGGCCTGAAAAGGCCCAGAAGTGGGGAGGCAGCCAGAGCTCCCCAACAATGGAGGGGGATTAGGGCTGCCGTGAGTGTCGGCCTCTGGGTCCCGCTCCCAGGGGCTGCTGAGGACCTGTGGAACTTTCCAGAGCTCAGCACCCCTCTCCCAAGCCCACCTGGGCGCTGAGCTGCTCTCTTCCCCTGAGTGCCGTCGGGTCCCCGAGCCCTCGAACGCCTATTGTGGGACCAGTGCCCGCCACAGTTCAGTTGGCGCTGATCCTCTCCTGTCCTGCTGCCTCCGTCTGGTCTTACCTCTGGATGGCGACCCACCCACCTACACTCTTCTCCAACTCCCTACCTATCTGGCTCAATTAGATCCAGGATCTAGACGTAAAATTCCTGTCCAGCAGAACGTCCTTCCTGACGTCTAGCCCCACTCCCTCATGCTGCAGTTGGACTGAACCGTGCTCTGCCTCCTGCGACAGTGCTGCAGTGTGTGGCTCCGCTGTCAGGCTGCCAGAGTTTGTGTCTTGGCCCTAGCACTTGCCAGTCGTTTGATATTGAGCGAGTTACTGTTCCTCTCTGTGCCTCAATCTCTGCATTTTAAAAATGTTACATAATAGTTCCTCCTAAGGGAATGCACTCGTGTAGGGCGTGTTAGCTATGCCCACCGAGTGGCACGAATGCCAGTTGGCATCCCTCCCTCCCCTCACCTGCATTCGACCTCCAGAGCCCTCATCGTGCACGAGCAGCGCTGTGGAGTTAGGAAAGAGACGTGTTGGCGAGGCTGGGGGTAGGGGAGGGCGTTCTGGGTCAGCCCTGCCCTTAGGAGGCACCAGCTGCTGCTTCTCTCTGAGCCTCCAAGTGAGTGCCACCTGCCTCGCCCTAATCTTCTCATCGTTCCCTCTTCTGATCTCTGGCCAGGGTCTCCCGGCCAAAGGCATTCCTGTCTCCCTCGCCTCCTCCAAGGAAGAGCAAAGGGCTGGGCTCGCTCCCCTTGCCCCAAGCTCCTGCCTCCCTCGTGTTCTGTGCGTAACCAAGACTGCTGCACAGGCTCTGGGACAGGTAATAGCCAGGTCCCCTCTACGGTGGCAATGTTGGGGCAGAAGGGTGGACACTGGGGCTACCACTGGGCATGGTGCCCTGGGCTGGACCAGACACAGTTGGAAAGGCGCCTTCAGCCAAAGTTCCTTGTCACTGTCCTTGTATGCAGAGCCCTAGCTGAGCACTGGAGAAAGCGTGTGTGGCCCTGTGTATAAAAGAGAAGGAGAAAGAAACATTCCCCACCCTCAGTTAACCTTAATCTGAGAAGAGACTCAGAACCGAAGACACGGCTGCACAGAGCCTTGGACATTAGCACTGGAGGAATCTCCAGGACCTGAGGGTCGAGAGACAGGCAGGGAGGGCTCCCTGGAGGAAGCTTGGCCGGCGGTGGCCAAGAGGAACATGACTAGTCATCAGAAAGTAGCCTGCTTCAGAGCTTTGCAAAGCGGGGAAATGAGCTAGGGGTGCTTAGGATGGCAGTGAGTGACGGTGTGGTGGGCTGAATGGTGGCCCTCAGAAACATACGTCTACCCTGAATCCCTGGAACCCACAAATATGACCTTGCTTGGAAAAAGGGTCTTTGCAGGTGCAGCTAAATGGAAGATCCCGAGATGAGAAGATCATCCAGGATTACCTGGGTGGGCTCTAAATCCAATGACAATTGACCTTGTAAGAGACACACTGAGGTCACACACAGAGAAGAAGGTGACATGAAGACAGAAGCAGAGATCTGAGGAATGTGGCCACAAGCCAAGAAAACCAGCAACCAACAGAAGCTGGAAGAGGCATGCAATGGCTTCTCCCCTAGAGCCGCTGCGGAGCGCAGCCCTGCCGACAGCTTGATTTGGGGCTTCTGGCCTCCAGAACTGTGAGAATAAACTTCTGTTGTTTCAGGCCACCCAGTTTGTGGTACTTTGTCGTGGCAGCCACTGGAAACCAACACGGGTAAGTGGGGAGCAGTCAGAACAGCCTTGATGTGCGCCGGTCCTGGGGCCCCCCTGCCCACTGCTCCTCCCGCCCCTCCCTCTGCTCATCCTCCATCGCTGCCCCTCCTGGTGCCCCAGACCAAGCCAGTGACCCCGCCCACACTTCTCCACCTGGGAAAGTCATCCTCACCCCCAGACTCCTCCTGGGTCTACTCTGACCCAGCATTTCCATTCCCAGGTATTTAACCAGCAGAAGCACATCCGTATGCTCGTCAACCACCTGTACGAGACTGCTCATAGCAGCACTGTCCACGACACCCCCAAATCAGAAAGTGTTCAGTGCCCACCAACAGCGAAATGGGGAAACTGCGTCACAGTCGCCCACAGTGAACACTGTGCAGCAATGAGAACGAATGAACCACAAACACCAGCGACAATACGGATGAATCCTCGAACATGACGAGGGAAAGAAGCTAGACACAAAATGATGCTCCATTTATAATAAAGTTCAAAACACAGGCAGAACGTACCTCTGTTGTCAGAAATCACGACAGTGGGTGGTGGGGCGGGTAGTGACCAGAAGAGGGCATGGGGTGGAGGACTTCTGGAAGGCTGGTGACGTTCTGTTTCTTGGTCTGGGTGCTGGTTACACAAATATTTGCTTATGGAAATTTATCAGGCTATACACTTACATACTTTTCTCCGTTATGTATATTATATTTAAAGGTCAGGTTTTTAAAAAAAATTTAAAAAAGCTCTGAAAGTCTCACTCGAACCTCAGTCTGAGTAGGGTTCTACTCCAGATTCCCGTGGCATCCTGCGAATATTTCTCAGTGTTTACGTCACTGAGTAGAAATCGAATGTTTATTTCTGTGTATTATTTCATCTTATTCATCTGTGTGTGCCCAGCTCCTTGCACAGGCTCTGGCAACCAGCAGATGCTCAGTAAACACCTGAGATTTACTGGCATGGCCTAGCGCTTTGGTGTTCCCAGACTTCCCTCCCAGGACTCCCTGGCCATCGCTCCCAGCTCCCTGGATCTTCACAGGATTCCACAGCGAGAGACATTCTTTGCCGCCCTGTCCTACCCGCTTCCTAAGTGCCCCCACGCCCAGCCTACACACGTCTCCTGTCTAGCACTTAATGCGCAGGGCGGTAACTTTCTGACCCACCAGCCTGTGATTTCCCTTAGCACAGAACGCAGGTCTTACTCATCCGGGATCTTTCGAGCCTAGGCCGGTGTCAGGAAATGCCACGGAGATTCCAGAACCCACAGCCTCAAGTCCCTAGAGCCCTCTCTCCATCCAAGCCTAGGGGCAGGCACATACCTTTGTTTGTCTTAGCTTGTTTGGAACCAGGTGGAAATTTTCAAAAGAAGCTTTCTTTAAAAAAAGAGAGAGAGAATGAATAGGAAAGGGAATTCTAAGCGGAAGGGTTTATAGAGCAGATGTCTCAGTCTGATGAAACCCAAGCCTGGCCACGAGCTGGCTAACTGGCAGCTTAAGGGGCTCCCAGCGCGGCTCCATCCTCACCGCAGCCGTCTGGGTTGGATGCCACACCTCGGGCTCCTGCCTGCGGTGGAGCCGGGTTAGTGCCACCCCCAGCTCTGGAAAGGCTGCCCTCCCCCCCAGCTCTCTCTCGCAGGTGAGCCCATCTGCTCCGGCCTGAGTTTTCTCTGCTCGGCACCTCCCAGCCTCTGGCCATTCATTTGCTCGTTCATCTCCTCACTCCACCAGCGTCTTCGCGCGCCCACGTATAAGGGGTTTGCGGCAGCGCTGAGGATACCGGGGGAGCCAGGAGGCCAGGCCCAGCTTCCCTGGCGCTCCCAGCCTGATGTGAGAAACAAACAAGTAAACAGGAGTTAGAACCCAGGGGATGCACCTTGGGGCAGGGCCGGTACCCAGGGGGAGGCCTCTCCCAGAGTTGAGGGATTAGGAGAAGTTTCCAGAGGAAGAGACATCTCAGTCAGCCCCTTCCATCCTAAATGAAGCTGATGCTTCCCTGGCCTCCCGTAAATCCTCCCCACCAGAGCTGTAGGCTTCTTGTCGGAGCTCTTTTCTTAACTACATCCTTGCAGTAAACCAGGTGATTCCATGGGGCTCTTTCCTATACACCTGGATGTAAACCAATGGTGCATCACCTGAGTACAAATAGGTGGAAGCAATGTGGTGGGAGGCGGGGTCGGGCGTGGCTGCGCAGAGACTCAGCTGATGGTTTGGGTTATTGTGAGGATAAGCGTTAGGACCGCGCTTGGCAAACTTTAAAATGCAGATTCTGACTCAGTAGGTCTGGAGGGGGGCCTGGGCTTCTGCGCTCCTGACGCGCTCCCAGGTGACACTGTCGCCGCAGGGCTTGGACGGTACTTTGAGTGAAAAGGCTTCAGTTTGTCCCAGGGACTAGATGGAACAAATCTCCTTTAAGCAATCCCACATAAATGCTTTTTCCATCACTTCTTTGCTAAGCATTGACCAGGCCGACTCATAGATGTGCCGGCCGTGGCCTGACCTGGACAAGGGGCCTGTCCAAGGGGCCAAGAAGAGGACAAAATCCTGCCTCTGCACCACTCGTCACCTCTGCCCCCCCCACAAGGCGGAGCCACTTGGAGCGAGGGGTGCCTTTTGCTATTTCCCAGGAAGGGGTTGCCTGCGCTAGCGGCAGCCCGCAGCACTGCAGGGCAGGGAGGCTGTGGTGTGCGGATTCCGTGGAGGAGCAGACAGAGGCCCTCAGCCTCCTCGAAGGCAGGCAGGCCCCCCGGGGTCCCTGGCAACTGCAGGCATGGCAGCTGCCAGGTTGCTTCTGTAGACCGGCTCATTTCCTTGTGGACAAAGTGAAATGAAACCCAGCCCCACCAGTGTCCCTGGGGCTGACAGTGCAGGGGTGAGCTGTTGGCTCTTTCCCCTCAAGCCGAAACAGGAAGGAAACTCAGGAGTGTTACAGCAGGAAGGAGGGGGGACACTAGGAAGAACTTCCCAGTGATCACATTCCTGAGGGGTCCAACACTAAAGCAAGTGGTGGGATAGAATGACTTGGTCTGCCCAGCTGGGTGTTCCAGCCCCGGTTAGGGGCAGGGGGCTGGAGCGAGATGTCGGGAGGGCTCCCCAGGCCAAGTGTCTGAGCTTCCAGAACTTCCCCTCTTACTATACTCTCTAACCTCCACCCCCTGATGGCTCCAGAGCCCTCTGCCCATTTGCCTTGGGCGTGCCAGGCTGCCAGGGCTCAGCCCAGGTATTTCCTGACCCCAAGCCCCACCCCCAGCAGGTCCCCGGGCCCCACAGCATGGTGCCTGTGCACCCCCATGCCAATCTAGACGATGAGGCTAACGCTTTCTGGCAGGTGGAGGCAGGACAGGCAGAGGGGGAGGCGGCCCCCTGGGCTCCTGCATTCAGAGCAGGGGAGCGGGCAGCGTGGCGTCGGCTGGCGGGGGGGGTGGGCATTCCTCTTTCCGCTGGCTGCACACAGTTAATGGGGGGCCTTGTTCTGGCTGGGCACACAGCCCTGGAGGTGCCCCGCCCCAGCCCCTGGGATCTCGAGGCTCACGGAGCAAACATGGCAAAGCTCAGGGGACCCTGGCACCTCCCTCACGCCAGTCTCCTCGCCACTGGCTCACACATGTCCCTTCTCCCTCTCCCCACCCCCACACTCTGCATCTTCATCTGTGCACCATCGTTTGCTTCTGGACTGTCCTGGGGTCAGAAATTATTGCCCCACTCTGTAGGAAACAAGCCCAAAGAGATCAAGGACTTGTCCAAAGGCACTCAACAAGTTGGTGGCAAAGAGAGAATTCTAGTCCAGGGTCTCCTTGGTGCAATTCCACCAAACAGAGAACAAATCTAAGGCACAGATGGATGGGTCAGAGGGGTGCAGACAAAACTGAAGGAGGGAACCTTTTGAAGGCCGCCTTTTTCCAGGGGATTCATGCAGCCCTCGCTCCACACAACAGAGGAAAACTGCAGCGGGAGGGAGGGAGAGTTGAGAAGGGGCTGAGCAGGTAGGGCTGCGCAGCGAGGTGGGAGGATTCCCCAGTTCAGGGGCTCGTACAGTGTGTTACTAAGTATTTGTCTCTCCAACCGGACCAGGGACTGTGAGTTATACTGAGAGTTAAAGCCGGAGCCTAGCACAGCTGTGCCTGCTATAAGCGTACAGATGTTCGTGGGTTGAGTGAATGGATAACAATAGTTAGCATCCATGGAACGGTCACCGTGTGCCAGGCACCGTTGGAAGCACTTTCCATATATTAGCTCACGTCTCCCACGCAACAGCTTTATGAGGTGGGTATCACTATCATCCCTACATTACAAGTGGGAAAACTGAGGCACAAAGAGGGTAAACCTCTCCCCAAGGACTGGCCAATGGCAGGGCCAGGATCTGAGCTCAGGTGGGGTGGCTCCAGAGTTTGTGCCCTTAACCGCTCTGCGAGACTATAAAAAGCTGAGAAGCCCAAAACACAGAAGATGGTGACATGGCCCCTGCCCTTCCATTCAAGCAAAGTCCGTGCCCCCCGCAGCCTGGGGGGCTGGGGACCAGGGTGGTCTGAGAGGTGAGCCGGTTCCCACTCCAACTCTCTGGGGTCTTGAGCTCCGTCTGTCTGTCCCCAGGTAAGTAAAGATGGGAGCCCAAGTCCTGTCCCAATTCTCATTCTCTCTTGCTTTTGTCCTAGACAATAGTCCGCTTCCTTTCTTGTCTCCTCCCAGCCTCCTAATCTGCTCTGCCCACCACAAAGGCAGGGGATTAGTTTACAGCCCCTTCCTGCCTCACCTCCCACGATCCCTGGACACCTGATCCAACCTCCTCATCCTCAAACATACCCACCCTGGGCTGCCCCAGATCCGGGGCCAAGGGGGCGGGAGAAAAGGCTAAATGCATTTATCTGCACTGTTTGTGCCCTGCGCAGAGCGCCCCCTGCAGGCGGAGACCCGTACCGGGGTGTGTGTGGGTGTGTGTTTGAATGGCTGTGCGTGACATGATCCCGAGAAAACGAGCCACCAGCGCAGACCCCGCCTTCAGGAAGCTCCCAGTCTGAAGGGGGAGGCATGGCCCCGCTCCGAGAAAGCTCCCCTCTCCTTTCAGCGCAAAGAAACACAGCTCCTGCGGCAGAGCGTCCCCGTCAGGACAGACAGATAGACACACACACCCCCTACATAGACACAGGTGTATAGCACTACCTGATGTTTTCACAGGAAATAAAATTCACCCCCCTCTGTGGTAACCACCCCACCCCCAGCACGATCCTGCTTGGTAGCCCCGTACAACAGCCGGGCAAGCAGAGACGGTCATCCTGCTCAGCAAGCGCAGCCGCCGGGTCTTCCCGCCCCCAGGCCTGTGGTTGTTCCCGCCCCCGCCCTCCGTGCACCACAACCGCCTCTCCAGGGCTTTCTGCGTCGGTGGCATCAGCTGGGCACGGGCTTTCCCTCTGTGTGCCCCCGCCTGCTGCGCCTTATCTGGCCCTGCCTGTGCACTCCTCACTTCCTGCCAGGTGTCACAGTGATTTGTCCCTGTCTTATCTCCGAGCCCCCAGGGCAGGGAGAAAGCAGGGGCTTTGGAGTCCCCCAAGCACACTCCAGCCTTGGCTCTGTCCCCTCTGCTGCTGCGTGCCTCCTCTCCTCTGAAAGAGGGGACAGCTCGGCACTGGCCTCGCGAGGGCAGACTCGTGTGGAAGCATTTAGCACAGAGGCCCGGACAGCAAGCATTCAACCTGCGTTTGCTGAGTGAACAAATGAGTGATTGGATGAATGAATGAGTGAATGCTTGCTCCTCGCAGCAGCCTGGGAGTGCAGGTGGAACTACACCATCAGCCATTAACCAGCAGGCGTGCAGGGCACCGAGCACCCGTTGGGGTGAGAGGTATTGCCAGACCCACACCGCGGCCGACGCGACCAGGGCTCTCACACACGCTGCACAACTGCACTGTCCTTCTCCACGCAAAGAAGCATGGAGCGCACTGGGCAGGGCCAGAGACCGGGTCCTCCTGGGAAGGCTTCCTTCCTCTGGGAGGTGTTAAAAGCTGCTCAGTGCTGGCTGCCTCTGGCCTGTTTCCCAGGAGCCAGTGATAACTCAGGTGGGGGTGATTCAACAGGCAAATCACACAGGGAGTTGGAATAAACCTCAACATACCCAGCCCCACCTTCCTGTCTGCCCTGCACACTCTCTCATGCAAGGGAGCACCCTCCCTCTCCTGCAGGGACCCAGCGTTCTGAACTGGGGGTGCTGGGTGGTGACAGCGACCCCTTTGCACCACTGCTCCTCCCCCCGCCCCTCCATGAGTCCATCCGCCTTGGCTTTGGGCCTGGGGACCACATCCAAATCCCTGACACTGGCACCGTGGAAGGCACTCAGCACCTTCCTGCCACCCTGCCCCAGTCTGGACACTCTCGGGGACACCCCCACCTCCTACAGCACCTCCAAGGGCAAAGAGGAAGGGACGGTGGCAGGGCAGGAGGTGAGAAGAACCGTGTCCTAGAACCGTCACTCTCGGCAGGGCCCCAGCCAGGCGGAGCGGAATGGGCATGAGCAGGGCCGCCTCCGATCGCCCTCCAAGCGCTGCTCCCACGGGGAGACCTGAATGGTAACAACAGTGCCCATGTGCTGGGCATTTGCTGTGTGCCAAGCACTGGGCCAGATCACAGGCACCTTTCCGACACCTTGACACTAATATGCCCATTTTGAAGCTAAGGCAACAGAGGCTGCAAGAGGTCAAGCAGCACACAGGGCCATCCCGCTGGTGAGCGGAGCAGGGATTCGAGCCCGTGTCTGCTTCAAACATGCACGTTCCTCAGTGCACACGTGTGCCAGGACAGGGTCTCCGCAGCCCCCAGGGCAGCCTGGTGCTGCCTTCGGCCCGAGCAGCCTAGTCGATTTACCCCAGCTGCTGAACACCTTGGGTTTTGCTGTTTCTTTAATGTGTGCCTTGAGGAGAAAAAGGCAGAAAGCCCTGCCCTAGAACCTCCTGCTCCCCAGAGAGTGGGACAGAAAAGGCTGCAGAGAGGAAGAGACAAAAGCCCCAGTGTGGTTCCTCATTGTCTCCTGGGCTCGTGGCCTGTCCTTCCCCAGGACGGCCTTCCCCAGTCACCCCCGTCCTCTCTCCCCCCCGAGCGCCTGCTGACCTCAACTCTGGTCCTCTGTGGGTGCTCCCAGGATCATCCGGTACCGCGAGTCCACTTTTCACGTGCACTCGGCTGATCTCCTGCTGACACGGTCGTCACCATTTTGCCCTGACTGCCTCACCAAGGACCTGCACATGGCATTGAGGATCATCTCCGTACTCGGGGATTCTGTCGCACCCTCCCCAGCCGGAGTCCCTGACTTCCGCGCTGAGCCCCAACATCCTCCCCATCACGCCCCCGCAGATGGGCTCCCACAAACCACGGCTGGAGGACGGGAGGGAAATGGGGCAAACCACTGCTTCTTCCCCAGAAAGACGGGAAACCAGAAATAGGCTTGGAGGGGCTGCCCAGCCTGGGGTCTTAACATGCCCAGAGTTCTGTTCATTTCCTTGGAGTAGGAAACCCCCCAGCTGTGGCCCCTGGAGAAGCAGTAAGGCGGTTCGAAGGGAAGCGGCCTGGGCTGAGGTCCCAGCGCCAGCAGTCACTGGCTGGTGGTCGTAGGCAAGCCCCTCCCAGTGAAAAGCTGGAGTTTCCTCATCTGTAAGATGGGACGATGCTAGTACCCCCCTCGCAGGGTCAATAGGAGATGGTGCAGACGAAGTGCTTGAGCACAGTTCTTGCCACACGCCAATCATCCAATGAATTCTGGCTGTGACTGTTACTCGTAACGGCAAATTCCTCAGTGTGTCTCTCCGGGCCCATCAGGGGCCATCCTGGCTGGGCCCCAAGAATAGACCTTCCTGATGAGCTAGTGTCCTTCTGGAAGAAGGTCACAATCCAGGGAATGACAATTTCAACAAGGAAGGCATCCCCACCTTGGAGCAGACAGGAGTGGCAGAAAGCTGGGCATAAGCTGCTTCCCTGGCCTTAGCCTCAGATTTGCATCTCACAATTAATTAGAGTGGCGGTCTCCAACCTTTTTGGCACCAGGGTCTGGCTTCATAGAGGACAATTTTTCCACTGACCGGGGCTGGGGCGGGGGGGGGAGGAGGGGGTGGCGCGTTTCAGGATGATTCAAGCGCATTATGTTTATTGTGCAGTCAAACCTCTCTGCTCAAAATAATCTGTATTTGCAGCCGCTCCCCAGCACTAGCATCACCACCTCAGCTCCAGCTCAGATCATCAGCCATTAGATTCTCATAGGGAGTGCAACCTAGATCCCTCGCATGCGCAGTTTACAGCAGGGTTCTTGCTCCTGTGAGAATCTAATGCCGCTGCTGATCTGACAGGAGGCGGAGCTTATGCCGTGATGCCAGCGATGGGGAGCGGCTGCAAACACAGACGAAGTTTGGCTCACTGCTGTGCAGCCACCTCCTAACAGGCCACGGACCAGAATCGGTCTATGGCCCTGGGGATTGGGGATTGCAGAATTAGAGGGAACCCCAATCTCCCAGGGCTGGGGAGAATTCAAGATGGAGGGGCACAGGCCTCCCTTGGAGGTCTCTGGAGGAGAAAGATCCCGGCAGAAAAGGCTGAGAATGCGACACAAAGAAAACCTCAGCTCTGGAGGTGCCCTGTTGTTGAGTGGCTGGGCCCAGCCCCCACCTGCCTGCCGCCAGCCTGCCTGTGGCCTGCTCTGGCATGGCTCCGGGGGGCGCGATGCCAATCCCTGAGCTCGCCCCCCCACCATGTCCTTTCACTACTTCCAAAATAACTCTCTGCTCACTGCCTAAGTTTGGCCTGTCGGGTGTTTTTCTCCTTCTAGGACCTGTTCTCCCACATCTGAAGGGTGGGAGGAAAGGCCTTAATTGTCGTTAGAAACTGGGGACCACCCCGTTTTTGCCAATGGACTAGTCAGCACAAAGGGGCTCCCACAATTCTGAGAATCAGTGACTCCATTTCAGTTGGGTTCAAAGAAGTTCTCATTTCCAACACAGGGGAAGGAGCTGGAAATTTCTCCCCGACTCCCATCTGCTGTGCATTCCCAGTGTTGTCCAAAGCCCCAGCCGGACTCCTGGATCTTGGCCCTGTTCCCAATAGATAGGTTACTAGCCTAAGGTCACACAGTCCATTAGTGATGAGCTCAGAGGATCCTTACGGCCCCTCCGGGGATGTCCTGGGAAGAAATGGGGCAGTCATCCCGAACCCCTGTCCACCCTTGTCTTTCCCTGGGCCAGACCAAGGAAGACTCTAATTCCAAGGAACTCTGCTTCTGGGGAGAAACTGGACTCTCCAGACGGTGCAGACCTACAAGCCCAGACTCTTCCTCTTTGGAGAGTCTTCCATCAGGCGCCGGGCCTGGCTCCGTCTCCTCCAGGCATCCCTGGGAGGAGGATTACTTCCTCCATCATCCCAGCCCAGGAGCCCAAGAGCAGAACTGGCTCCCTGAAAGGCCCACTTCCCTAAGGCTGGTGGGAGAGAGCTTTAGAGCAAGGAAGGAGGGCGGCAAGGAAGGAAGGACGACCTCCTGCTGCGGCTCTAGAAGATGAGACTCTGGTATCTGAACTGCCCCCGACCCAAGTCACAGGTAGCTCTGCTAGTCCCTTTCTGGGCCTCAGCAGCCCATTTGTAGTCAAAGGTGTTGAGAAAAACAATATCAACAGTAAACATTTTTAAGCACTTGTACAATAAAAGGCAGGCTGTTTTGCTTTTGTTGTCTCATTTGCTCCTCCTTACAACCCTTTAAGGTAGATACTATTAGTGTGTCCATTTTAAACATTAAGAAACTGAAACTTCAGAGAGGTTAAGTGATTTGCCCAAACACACACAGGCTCATCAGTGGTGGGGCTGAGACTCCCGAGCCCACAGAGGCAGGGCCTCCCCACTCGGGCACTGCTGTGCCCTGTCTGTCCTCCCCTGGCGGGCACGGGTCAGCGCAGGAAGCAGGCTGCCACGCGTGTGGGGCCATCAGGGTTGAGAGCCCATGGAATGGGGGGAAGGCGGGGTTGAGGGGGGCGGGCTGGGGGCCAACTCTGCTCTGAGCCAGGCTTTCTTCTCCTCCGCCAGCCGCCCCACCCGGCCGCGCCCCATGCCCGCCTGCCAGAGCCCAGAGGTTTCCTTTTTCTTTTGCCTTGGGCTGTTTCCTGCCTTTCCTTTGAACTGGGGTGTTGGCTCCCCTACACACTCACCCACCTCCGGCGACCCCCCGGGTCTGCCCTCTGATGGGCCCGTGTCCCCAGGCTCCGCTTTGGAGTAAGGCTGGCACAGGAGGTTCCCAGAGGACCCCATTCCTGGAATCACTCTGCCCCTCGTCACCTTTTCTTCTCCGCCCTGGTCTGGGTGCCGCCTGCTTCTCCACCTCACTCCTTCCTTCCCCCACTGCCTGCCGCCAAGCGGCTCTCCCGGAGCGTTCTCCTTCCCGCGCCAGGAGCAGAGCAGAGTAGATTGCTCCCTGCCGCTCCCACTTACCAGTTTTTCAGCCACAGTGCGGGGATACTGAGATCCAGAGAAGTTTTGGGACTTGCACAGGGTCTCATAGCAACTGACGGACTAAGGATTAGAACTCACAAACCCCAAGTTTCCGGTGGGAGGGGTCAGGTTCTTAGAATCTATTAGAAAAGGTGACCGAGACTGGGCCTGGGAAAGGTAGCCTAGGAAGTAAGACACGAGACCTGTCACGGTGACCCCCCCAACCCGTCCTCCCCACGGCGGCTCTGCCCCACCGAGGCCACATGTCTCTCTGCTTCCTCACCTGGTAGCCCCTGCAGGGACCCATCTAGAACATGTTGGGGAGCAGGCTGGGGGCTTCGTCAGTTCCCTTTCCCTGCCATGAAGCTCTAAGACTGTACCAGCCAGGAAGACACTGAAGCTACTCCAGGTTCCCAGGACAGCTTATCTCGTCTCCTCGCCAGCCCCCGACACACACACCCCATCCCACAGCTTTCACAGAGCAGTGCTGGCTCCAGGACCTCCTCCTCCAGGAAGACTTCCATGACTAATGTTTCTTGGCCCTGGTCATCCTAACAACACCGACTAACATTAATTGAGCTCTTTCTATGGGTCTGATGCTATGCCAAACTCTCTTACAAATATTAGCTCAGCAAACCCACACAACTCTAGGAGGTAAATATTAGCCCATTTATAGATGAGGAAGGAAACTGAGTCACAGAGGGGCTGATCAGCTGGCCCAGGTTCACACAGCTAGTAGGTGATGACTCAAACCCTGCTCTCTGTGGCCAATACCTGCGCTCTGAACCCCTCCGCTGTTTGCCCCCAGCATCCTGACTCCATCTTTTTGGTCCTAGACATCCCAGGCTGCAAATTACCCTGAAGCCACACACACACACACACACACGCCCCATCTGCCCTTTCGGACAACTCCGGTGGTTATCACGGGCAATCTTGAAAGGAGTGACTTCCCGAGAAGGCAAGGAGCAGTCTGACACAGCTTGTGCAGAGTGGCAGCCCCTCCCTCGGCCCCGGTGGCAACGCGTGACAGAGACGCGTGCTTAGGGATGACTGCAGCATGTGAGCCTCAGGTCTTTTACAACTAACTGCCAAGACACCTTTCCTCACACCACCCGTTTCCCAACACTGCTCATCTTTGAAGACAAAAGAAGGGACTCAGAGTACCTACCCATAATCTCCTGCTCAAAGACTACTCTGGGTATTACCTGTCCAACAAGTGTTTGCTGTCCGTCTCTTCCTGTCCCCTCGTCACGTACATAGGTGGCGGAAGAGAGCAAGAGGCATCATGCCTTCTCATCACCATCAGAGGGGAATGTCCCAGCGCCGGGGGCCCCTCCTCCCCCAGGTCCATTCCCAGAACGAGCCCTACCCAGGGAGAATGTCCAAATCCCAGGGAATCTCAAAAGCCTCTCTGAGACTATGGTTTGGGAGGAGACTTTCAAAGAGAGAGACCCTTGAAGGATTGTGGGTATGTAGGGTCTGTTCTCCCAACCATTATCAAACAGGGCTGGCACTGAACCGCAAAGTAGTAATAGCTTTCGGATATGCATGTCAAGGTGAAGGGTACCAGTTGCACGTAAAGAAGACTTTCTTGTCTTCCCTAGAACCGAGATGCAGGGAGACAGAAGCTGCTACCTCATGAAAGGTATTAGCTAGAAAGAGAGAGAGGTATTGGCTAGCAGGAGAAAATCTCACAGCCCTGGGGTGGGGAGCAAAGGGGAAATAATTTTTATAGGGGCAAAGTCAAGGACGCACAGGTGTCTTCCGGAGCCCAGAATTCCTGGTGCCTCCGATGGCTCCACCTATGGCTCCTTCTACGGATCTTTAAGTGCTCTCTGGCCTGCTACTTCCAGCACATCCCAGTGTTTTAATCTTACTTTTTCCTTCTCAATGTTGTCAGGAGGACTCAAGTACCCCCCCCATCCTTGTCCCCCAGTGTTCACCAATTGGCTGGGCCCAAAGACCCCAGAGCCAGCCAAGCATTATATCAAGAGCTGCCTCTGCAGGCAACTCCCCCCACACACCTCTCTTCCTCCTGCCACAGACCACCTCCTTGAGTTCCACTCTCACCCCCTGGGCTCAATGTCCCTGCTGTCCGGAGAGGCCTGGGAGCTTGCCTCCACCTCCATGGGGCAGCCACAGGAGGCATGATAACAATAGCCACCATTTCAGAGTCACGCCTGGGTGTCAGGCACTGTACTGGGTACTTTACACGGACATATTATCTCATTTAATCCTCCTAGCAACCCACTTCCTTTCCTCCACATACACATGAAGAACCAGAGGCTTGGAGGTGTTCAGTGACTCTCGGCAGGTGGCAGAGCTAGGAAGGAACCAAGGTTTGGGTGGTCCAGACAGAGAGGCACCGCCGGTTATGCCATCAGACTCAAACTGCACTGTCCTCACAAGAGCTGGCCTACAGGGGGCACGCGGGGCTGGGCATTTCCTAACACCGCTGAAAAGGGGAGGTGCCCCAAGACTTCCCTGCCCTGGCTCTTCTCCCCCCACCTTCAGATGCGGAAACCTGTTCATGCACCATCCAGATGGGACTCCTCCACGGCCCAAGGCAGGGGATCTGGACCTCTCCCACCTCTCTTAAAATTCCAGACCCCGCTGCTAAACTCCGCCCATGGCCTTGGGACCCATACTCCGTCTCCTCCCCTCGCCCATTCTCAGAAGCACGCTCTGAGTCTAAGAGAGAGGGGAGGTACTGGACCAGCACAGAAAACCCCACCTCTACCGAACCCAGATGTAGACTTCATAGCTCCGAGGGAATTGAGACAACACAGTGGGAAAAATCTTCTATCAGCATGGACGGTGGCGCGCTCGAATTCCGAAGGTGGCACTGTACCTCCTTCCCCAGGTCCTTCCAGAAGAAGGATCATCAACCAGTCTAGAAAGACTTTGGTGCTGGGAAAGAAGGCCCTGGACCCATCACCCTCTGGAAGGCCCCAGTTCCCCGCCGCTCCAACCCAGGCAAGGGGCCTTCCTCTTGCTCCCCCAGTGAAAAGCTCTACAGAAGTCATCTTTAAACTCTTTTTAGCCATAGGACCCCGTCTTCAAACGAGACACATCGTAGACACCCAGTATATAAAACTGCTAAAAGCAAGGCTGCCCTGGGTGTAGCGAGGGTGGGGCGGGAGCCCGCCCTCCTCTGCCAGCTGCCGAAGCTCCCGTGGGCTCTGCCAGGTCTGTGTCTTGTATTCCAGGGTTTGCCTCTGCCATCACCCCTGGACCGTGAAGGATGCAATTTGCCCTTCTGGAATAAGGACATTATTTCTTCCTCCTCACTCCCTCCCCTGGCCCACAGTCTGTGCCTTTTAGAGTGGAGGGGACATGCCAGCTGGGGACAGGGAGATGGGGAGGGAAGCCAGATGAAGAGATACATTCTGGGACTGTCTATATCCCACCAAGACACGGCTAACACTGAGTGTCCTGGTCTCGTTTAGCCCAACAAATTCTTACTGGGCCCCTATAAAGACTAGCCCACCCCCCTCTTCCTCAGAGCTCCCAAGTCCTGGAACCCCAAGGCCATGAGGGGCCTCTCTCCGGCCAGAAGCAGCTCTGGGGTTCTACCCCAGCCTTCCTGCCTGCTCCCCCTCCTCTGGGAAAAGATGGTGGTGCCTGGGCTGGGCTGGAGGAGGTCTCTGTTCCCCAGAGCAGGGGTGGGGGTGGAAGGTCTCAAAGGTGCTCACACACCCTCCTCCTGCCCAGGAGGTGAGCAGCCAGAGTCCCCAGCCCTCGGGTTCTGAGGGGAAGCTCCCGTGAGCCGTCCTCACGAAGGCCGCCCCCAGCAGGGTCCCCTTCACGCGCCGTCTCACCCCAACTCAGACGCTAAAAATGGTTCTCTGGTTTTCAGCCTCGGCGCCTGCCCACAAATTAGTGTCTCCAGCGCTGCCTCTTGGGACATGACTTCAGGGAGGCCCCTCGGGGAGCAGGAGGCCTCAGTGAAGGGAGATGGTGCTGGCAGAGCCCCTTTCTAAGGAGACAAGAGTGGGCAAGGTCCCCCTCCCAGCTCTGGGACCCCCCACCAAGGCCACCCAGCCTCAGTGTGACAGCTCTGCTCTCCTCGCCATGGCAAAGAAAAGACATTATTTCCACCCCACTGGGGCAGCTCCCCTCACCTCTGCCACCCATTCAGTCAGCTTTGCCCCAGCCGCCGTCCTGGGCACTGCCCTGCTGGAGGAAAGTGGCAAGAGGAAAAGAGGCAGCCAACCCCATGTCCCTGCTGCCAGCGTCCGGAACCACCTTGCCAAGCCTGGGCTCCCACCTCAAGCACAGGGGCCAACTGGGAAACCAAGCAAGGGACACCTGGGCTCACTACTTGCCTGATCCCGAGTTCCAGACTCTTCTCCCCTCCCCAGTCCCGCAGCAGTGGACTCAGAAAGGGAAGAAGCCTCCCGAGGGGGCATGCCCACGCCCCGGGGCACCAGCCCGGCAGGTGCCCTAGACTGAGGCAGGGACGGGACGCCCAGCGCCGCCGGCGGAGCGGGAGGGGCAGGAGGGACGCGCAGGGCAGTACTTACAGGTAAGCTGTCAGGGGGTCGAGGTCCCCCGGCACTGCGGAGAGCCCGAGCTCAGAGCAGTCAGCAGACAGCATGATGCCGTCCTCCTGGCAGTGGCAGGGGGCCGGGCAGGCGGCCGGCCCCGCGCGGGACTGGGGGGCGCCACCGGCACCCGCGGAGGCGCACAGCGCGGCGCACAGCCACAGCGCCCGCAGCCCGGGCGCGCTGGGCATCTCGGCGGCCGGGCTGCGCCGTCGGTGGGGACCGCCCCGCGGGCTCTGCTCGGCGTCGGCGGCAGCGGCGGGAGCGCGGGGACGAGCAGTCAGAGAGGGGCAGGCATTGTCGAGTGATCTTCGTTATTCGGTTTCACAGGCTGGGCTTGGCAAGGGAGGGAGACCCAGGCGGAGGAGGAGTCAAGGAAACTTTCTGCGCTGCAGCGCTCCCTTTCCCTCCTTCCTTCCCAGCTGGCAGGAATTTCATCCAGGAAAGAAAAAAAAAAGGGAGAAAGCAAAGAAAGCCAAGCGAAGCTCAGCGTGTCGCGGACCTGCACTTGTTCGGAAAGGTGCCCCAGGGCCTGGGCTAATGGGGCTCAGGACCCTCTTGACTTAGGGGACAGCCACAGGGCCACATGGGACGCAGAGGAGGCCCTCAGAGAGAGACCACAGAGCCCCCATAGGCCCCAATCCCTCCACCACGTTGCGCGCTGGAGCGAATTGCGCCAAGGGAAGTGATTTGCTCAAGGTCGCACAGCTGATGGGGGCAGCCGCAGAACGGCAACTCGGACCAGCCCTCCTCGCCCGGCCTCCTGGGGCAGGAGAGGGGGAAGCGAGGGGCTGTCCCGAAGGGGTCAGGCTGCGGAGGGTGCCGCTGCCAGCTGGGTGAGGGGCGGCGCACATTGGTGGCCTTCTCGCTGCGGGGCCGTGCCCGACTCCAGAGAAACGGGGGCGGGGGGGGTGGGTTCCATCCACTGAGTGTGTCCCGGATGGAGCGCGCTCTTGCAGCCTCGGTCGGGTCTCGGGCCTCGGGAGCGCCGGGATCCCCGCCGCGGGACCCAGGGCCCAGGACGCGCGGTCCGCCCAGCTGGCTGTCAGAGCCCGCCCGAAAATAGGCAGGCTGGCGCCACCTGGAGGCTGGCTGCTGCCGCTGCGGCTCAGCCACGCGAGGCGCAAATCCCACCGAGGTCCGTCCCGGCCAGCCCCAGAGGCTTAGGGAGCAGGGAACGGCGGTTAAAACTGGGGTCAAGCCCCTGTTCTCTCCCGAGACCATACTGGGCTGGCTGTGCTCCCTTCGTATAGACGCTTGCTTTCTCTGGTCTCTCCCATGCTGAAGCAAGCCCCGGCACAGAGCTGGAGCAGGTCGTGTGCCTCCCTCCTACCATTTTTGCCCTGTCTCCCCGTGGTCCATGCAGAGTGTACACCAGAAACCTGGGGACCTCAGAGGGATCCAGAATTCCCTCCACCCTGTACCTCCACATCCCGGGACCCTCTCATTAATGCCTCTCCACTCTGCTAAGCTCCCGGGGTCGGAGAGTCTGCATAGCTGGATCAAGAAGCAAGCAGACCCTGGCCCTGACTCAGCTGAGGCCGTGGCCTAGAAAGTAGAAGACCCTCACAGGAAGGCGCGAGGCTGGCCCTGCACAGAAAGACCCACGGATAGAGTCACCTCTGCCCTGTGCAGAAAGCCACCTCAGGTAGGCCTGCTCACTCATGGCCGGCCTCACTCATGCATAGCCTTGGTCCATCCCCTGCTCCTTTGCAGCTCCTGCTGCTCCAGTGTGAGGAGCCCAGGTTGGAAAAACCACAGCTGAGCCCTGAACAGCCCCGTGAGATGGGCTTGGGCAGCTCAGAGCTGAGTCTCCATGTGAGGGTCATTATGAGGCCAACCCCCTGGGCTCCTGACAAACACAGTGTATGAGGACTTCGACATTCGATCCTCCTGGGGAGAGCACCAGAGGCCGGCCCCATTCTGATTCTCCTGATTGAGCAGAAAGCAATACCTCTGTTCCCCTTCTTCAACCAAGCCTGAGGACACTCCCCTGACCTCTGACCCCTTGCACATTACTGGGAACTCAGGTTGGCCCAGGAGTTCTGCCCTCTTCCCCATCTGGGGGGGCCAACTCCTTTTCGGGGATGCCTGCTCTGATCTGTCCAAGCTTCCTCCGTGTCCTCCCAGGGCCCTCTGTCAGGGGCAGTCAGTATCCAGCATCAGACACCTGCCACCCAGAACCTTGCAGTCCCACCAGGCAGACAGGCAGGAGCTCGCGAGGCCACCGGCGATCACGCATGTGTGTGGTCCAGTGCTAAAGTGTGCGGGACAGTCCCCACCCTCTTTTCTGCTCTCTGTCTTCTCCTACTGGCTTTTCCCTTCTCCACGACCCCTCACCGCTGTCTCCCCACCTCCCTCCTGTGCGAAGTGTGGAAGGAAGGAGGAGGGAGAGCGGAGGAGCAGGGAAGACTTGGCCACTCTGCACCTCCCGAGGGGTGCCTGCAGCATCTGCCTTCCAAATCACAGTGTGGCTCTAGCGCCTCCACCCTGGCAGGGACTGAGGGTGGCCCCAGGAGCTCTGGCAGGTAGGGAAGGATGGGGGTGGCGGGAGAGCGGAGTGGGGGACCGGATGAATCCTGCTGCATGCCGGTGGTGGGCGTGGGGCAGGGCAGCAGTGGGGACTCCGAATCGGCAGTACCACGGGAAACTAGAGGTGCAGAGACCGAAGTCTGAGAAACTGGGAAACTGGAGGATCAGCGGGGTGACGGCTGCTCCAGGGAAAGCCACTAGTGTGCCAGCTGCAGGTCACCCAGTTCAGCCAGAGCCCAGGGCCTGGCTCACCAGGCCCAACTGCTGGCCCCATGTCAGAGGATGCACAGGCAGAACACACCCAGCCTCAGGCTCGACCACGTGTCTTTATTCCCCGACTCTGCCCCTTCCCAGCACACGGGCCAGTGGAGGCTGCTCTTGCGGGGAGGCCAGGCCCCAGGGCTAGGACCGGCTGTCCCTGCTGATGGGACACAGGTCTCTTCTGCTCCAGCACAGCACAGCGACCAGCACTGGCTCAGGGCAGCCCATCCACCAGCGCGCTGCTCAGACAGTCGTAGAGGTAGATATACTGCTCCTGGGAGTAGACACGGGGTATGGAGCCTCACTCTGCTGCCCACCCCGGAGAAGGAGAAGGGCTCCCTGTGTCTCCCACCCCTGGGGCTCCACGCGGGAGACAGCACAGCAGTCCACAGCGCCACCTGGTGGCTGCTCTGTGGCACTGCCTAGAAGACAGGGCAGAAGCTTCCTGTCTCTCCATCCCTTCCCGCAGCCCAGCTGTTGGTCGCCTCTCACCAACGTTGGGGTCATGAGGCCACAGGCCTGTGACTGCTGCAGGGCCACGTGAAAGACGTCCACAGTGCACTCAGCGCCTGCCTGCTGCAGCAGCTGCTCCACGGCCAGGAAGGTGCCCAGCTGGGCTGCGCCCTTGCTGCAATTGACCTAGAGTTGATGGGACACCTGGAGGGGGTGGGGCGGGGTATCCAGGGATTGGAGAAACCCAACCTGGGCCCAGGGACTCGGAGGGGACACCGCGTACTTGGCCAGCCAGCCAGCCTGGGCCCAGGCAGGGAGGGAGTGAATTCCTACCATATCCCTGAGGACAGGGCAGGGTACAGAGAAGACAGGGGCACTGGGAGACCCATGACCTTTTGACCATAACCCAAGAAGGGCTCAGTGAGATGTGAGGCCCTGCCAGAGAGACAGGGAGGGGCTCCCGGTGCCCGTTCCCCCCACATCTTTGTCCAACAGCACCTGGAGTGGCTGAGCAGTGTGCCCGGCTTCTTGTTCCTGCCCCGGGAGCAGCCCTGGCCCACAGCAGCCAGGAAGGCAAGCAGGGTGGTGGTGGGTAGCTCATGCCCAGGCTCCCAGTATGGAAACTGCAGTCGCTGCACCTGCCTCTCCTTCCCGCTCTCCCCCTGGAGCAAGACATGGTCAGCATCGGTGCCAGGAAGGGCAGAGGGAAACCCACACAACTCACCATCCCATGCCCTATGGCCCTAACACCTACATGTGTGACCCGGAAGAGGGTACAGGGCCAGCCTGCTGTATTGGTCTCAGCCATCCAGTGCACTGTCACTGTGTCCGTGACAACGGGCTGTATCTCCGTTGGCCACAGCTCCTGCGGCTGGGATGGAATCAGGGCTGTTCAGGCAGCTTCCTGAGGTTTCCGCCCCTGCCCTGGTCACAAACACCACCACCAACTCCCCCCAGCCCCTATCCCAACTCCTGAGCCTCCCCTCCTCTGTCCCTCTGCTCCCTCACCTTCTCCAGGGCATTGGGTGGGCACAGGGAGACCAGCACATGAGTCCCATGCTGCCATACCAGCTCCCAGAGCTCCTCTGGCCCTGCAGCGCCAGTCAACACCACGTGATCACGGCCAGAAGGTCCGCCCTGCAGACCACAGCTCATTAGCTCCCAGGGACTCGGGGTGTCCCCTGCCAAACCCACAGCTCTAGGAGCCCCCAGCAGCCTCAGCCCCAGCCCAGAAAGCACAGATGGCCAGAGAGGGCAAGCAATAAAGCAGGAAGACCAGCATCATCTCACAGGGAAGAGCCAGACTTCTGGCATGTCTTCAGGGGGGCTCTCCTCCACTGGAGAGAACTGCACTTGAGAACGATTGTCTGAGAGAAGATGTGAGGGTGAGGCTACCAGAGGTCCCTGGCCCAGGCTTGCACCCCACACTCCCGCCCCTCCACGTGGTCCGCGGTGAGACTCACAGGAGACCGTGCGGTCCTGCTCATAGCCAGGAGGGGGCGTCGAGGAGCCAGCCTCGTCCTTGATGGCCTGCAGCAGGAGCTGGGAAGGAGGTGGCATCCTGAGGCTGGACAGAGCCCACCGGAGTGGCAGCTGGGCAGGGGAAGGCTGCCCTCGGTTGCCACCCACCCCCTGGCCTGAAGCGTACCTCGTACTCCTTCAGGAAGCCAGCGTTGGCGTTGGCATTGGCTGCCCTCCTGGCGTGCGCCTCTGCAAAGGTCATCACAGGGATGGGCCGGGACCTGGGCAGGCGAAGGGGACAAGGCACTGAGGCTGCCCCACTCCCCTGCCAGTCTGCCTGCTCTGCCCACGGGCGGCAGTCAGGGAGCCGGTGGGTGGGCAGGCACAGGGAACCCGCGTCCCACCCCGACAAGGGCCCCGGGGGAGCGGCCCCTTACTCAGAGACGTCCGAGGGCTCTCCCAGAATCTTGCTCAGGAGGCAGCTGTGCAGGAAGATGTACTGGCTCTGGCAGCGGAGGGGACATCAGTCGCTAAGGAGCCGGGCCCAGCCAGCAAGGGCGGGGTGGGGCAGGATGGAGGAGGGAGCGCTGGGGAACCTTCCCTGTGCTGTGCGTAGAGTCAAGGCTGGGGGGCTTCCCTGCTCCGCTTTTACAGAAAGGAAGCGGCAGTCCAGCTAGGACGCTGACATGTTCGAGGCCCTCCCCCCAGGGTCCTCTGTGAGCTCCCTTTCCTGGCGCCTCCAGAGCCTGTGGTCCCACAGCCATCCACCCCCTCTCCTCCTTCAGGGTCCCCGCTGCCTAGCCCGGCCTGCCCGGGCCCTCACCGGGGTCTGGATCATGAGAGGCCGGTGCAGCCGGAGCGCGTACACGGCGTGGAACACGTCTACCGTCTGCTCCTCCTCCAACTGCTGCAGCAGCCTCGAGAGGGCCACGAAAGTGCCGTGCGGCCCACGCCCGCGCTGCGGGGACAACCCCGGGGGAGCTGAGGGGGCGAAGGGGATTCCCGCATCCCCAGCTGTCCCCGGTCCCAGACACCCGCTCCCCAGGCCAGGCAGGGAGCCCTCCCCTGCAGTGCACCAGGACGGGTCCAGTGCCCTGGGTGGCCCTCGCCTGCTCCCGCACCAGTTGCGCGAAGGCGAACAGGGAGCTGGGGGCCTCGGGGACGCTGTGGTCAGGCCAGGTGGTGAACTGCAGCTGCTTCACCCTCCGCTGCTGTTGCTGGGCAACCTGACGAGGGGTGGGAAGGGGCGGGCGGAGGGCCCTGCTGCTGCTCTTGCACTTTCCTCCCCACCCCCCTCTGCCTGGGTGTTCCTTGAGGATGGCAGCTGTGTCTCCCCGCTCAGTCTGGATGCTTCCTGAGCCCTTGGGTCCTCCTCTAGCCTCCTGGGGTGCCCAGGCAGAGGGGTGATTCAGGCCACTGCTTTCCTGCCCTAGGAGGGCACAGCCTGGGGAGACGCATGGGGCACGAGGGTTTGGGGTGAGGCAGGGAGCCCCAAGCTGCGCTCAGGGAGGGCAGGAGCCATCACTCCTCGCCCTGCTCCTCCTTTGCCTCACTGTGCGACCTTGGATAAACCCTCAACCCCCTCCGTGCCTCCCAACCCCTTCCCTAACCTCTCATTTCCCCAGTGGTGGCTGAGTGCTTGCGATTCTCAGAAGGAAAGGGCCCTGGGACCCCAGGACATGCAACAACCTTCTCAGGGACACTCGGCCCAAATGCCCCCCGACTCCGCCCTGTCCCCTGGAGCACGCACATGCTGCAGCTGGAATTCCCGCTTGGTCCACTCATTCTCGGGCTCCTCGGCCAGGAGGTGGATGGTGATGTGGCCGTGGGTGACCGGGATGGAGTTGGCTGGCCAGTAATGCTCACACAGCACCTGGGGCCAGAGGGTTGGAGAGCAAGGGGTGGTTGTGGGCCCCGCCCCATCCCTGCCACCCTCGCTTTACCCAGTCCTTTACCCAGTCCCAATCCTCCCCATCCGTCTTTCTGGTCCTCGTCACCCTGCTGAAATTCTGCTCTCTGTACTGACCTAGCCCCAAGGTCCCTTCCTCCAGAAGTCTTTCCCTGCTGGCTGGGCTCTGGCGCCGTCCCTCCAGACCTCTCCCCTGTCTCAGGACTTTGCGTCAGCTGCAGGCTCCTCTGTGGAGCTGGATGGCCCCTACTCCACGGCCCTCAGCCCTGGCCTCACTGCTCCAGCGAGAGGACAGACTCAGCAGCCCCTCTCTGTCCCAGGGCACTGCCGTGAGCAGGGCACAAAGGAGGCATCCACCAGGCTTGTCAAAAGAAAGGGTGCAGAATGCTCTACCTTTGGGGCCACCCCTGGGCTAGTGCTTACCCATCCCTCTCCCTACCCCTGGGTGCCTTCTGGCCTAGAGCAAGAGGTCAGTGGAAACTAAGCCAATCTGAGAGCTTGCGTCCCTGCACCCCCCTGCCTCCCCATCCTGGATGATCCTGCGGACCCCTCCCAACCTCGCTTCCCCACCCCACCCCCGTCTGCCCCACCATCTCTGACGGAAGACACCGGCAGGGCCATTCCTGCAAGGAGACTGTGCCGCCTGGTGGCCACTGCAGGAAGCCGGGAGGTGCACGTACCCTCCCGTTCTCCACGCCCACGGTCAGCGTGACGACGACGTGGACCTGCTGCTCCCACACCAGCCGCCAGAAGTCCTCCAGCGTTTTCTTGAGAGGCCCCTGAGTGGCAACGAATTCCTGCGGGTGGGTGTAGCCCTGGGTGTCGGGGGTGGAAGTCAGGAACACGTTAACAGGCGATGCCTTGGTCCCGGGGCCCCACCAGGCACACGGCAGTAGGTATACACATGAATACATGCGTGTGCCCAGAACTCAAAGCAGGAGAAGTGACTGCAGAGGCACCCACCTCAAATGGCAAGAAGGACCTACATGAAACTCGAAGACACTGATGTGTCAAAAACAGTGTACCCTCTTCACCAACCAAATGACTTTCCCAACACCAATGTTTCTGCTGTGTTCAAAAACCTTCCGTAGCTCCCCAGTGCCACCAAATAGAGTCCAGAGCCCTCAGCCTAACAACCAAGGTCCTCCTTCTCCAGCCCCAGGCCACCTTTCCCAACTCGTCTCCGGCCAGCTGCCACCCCCGCACACACACACACACGCCGCCTGCACATTGCTGCCCGGTGTTCTCCGCCAGCTCTTCCCAGCCAGAGTGTCCTTCTCTCTTTCGTCACTCATCCCTCAACGAATCAAATGTCCCTCCTCTAGGAAGCCTTTCTTGATCCCTCAGGGGCACCAGCTCTCTCCTTCCGCCACGTGCCCTGAGCACGGTGCTTGTTCCTCTAGTACAGCACCTGTCACACTGCATGGTGGATGCCACACAACCCCACGTGCTCCTTTGAAGGTGGGGAACATGGCTGAGTCAGCCCTGCTCCCGCAGGCCCAGCAGAGAGCTGGCACACAGCAGACCCTGAATAAATACCCGCTAGGTTGACCCACCGAAACACAAGCTGGGGATCTTCCTGGACAACTGCTACACATAAGGCAGGACAGGTTGTCCTGGAAACCAGCCCATCTCCCTAGCAGATCCCAGATGCCACCGACAGCCGCACCAGTGGCCCTTACTGGGATGAAGTTCGCATTGATGTAGTCGGAGTGGGACTCTCCCTCCCTCTGGGTCAGCCTGACCCTGGAGTGGTCATCGCAGAGGGTAAAAGCTGTGCATCAGTGCAGGGCACATGCAGCCTCCTCTCCGTGCCAAGCCCTGGCCCTCTGCCACGCCCCCTCCTGCTCCCAGGGCTCACAGGGCAGCACATGCGGGTAACGGATCTTGGTAGTGTTGGCGGGGTGCTCGGCTTCCAGGCTGGGCTGCTCCTTGCCCACCTCCTTCAGCTCCTGCAGAGACCAGGGCAGCCACTGGTCCCTGAAGCAGACCCACCTCGCCCCACACCGGGAGAGGGGCAGGGTGGCGAATGCACAGCCGGGAGTGCCCCCCGGACCTTCAGGCAGGTTCAGCCCACCTAGATGCCCCAGGGCCCTGCCGCCTCTGAGGGTGGTGCAGGCCTTACCTCAAACTCCAGAAAAAAAGCCTGGTGAGCATGGGCACTCTTGGCCTCATAGCTCTGCCGGAAGCTGTGGATAGGGATGGGCCTGTGGGTTCGCCTGGGGGGAGAAGGAAGAAGTAGGCCCCCACCCTTGAGAGTGCAGAGTCCTGCCCTGCCCTCCCTGAGTGATGGGACAGAGCAGGGGACCTCGGTCCTGGCTGTACACCTGATCCCCTGGGGCCCGTTCGAACGCAGACCTTGGGCTCCACCCCCCCTCCCCCCGTGCGGAACAGCATGCATTTCCAGCAAGCTCCTCCTGCCAGGGGAGCAGAGAGGATGAAGGGGAGACAGAAGCTACACGTGAATGCACACAGCCGGTGCTCAATGTCGGTTCAACAGGAAGTCAACGTGAGGGAAAGATTTGGCCTGACACAGTCTACGTGGTTAGTCGGGGGAAGGTAAGACCTGGAGTAGGAGAGCGATGATTAATTTTGTGTCACCGTGGGTTGGGCCATGGTGCCCAGACATTTGTTCAAAGAGTGTTCTGGATGTTTCTGTGAAGGTGTTTTTTGGATGAGACTAACATTTAAATTGCTTGACTTTGAGTGAAGCAGATCACCCTCCCCAGCAGGGGTGGGCCTGGTCCAATCAGTTGAAGGCCTTACTAGAACAAGGACCGAGCTCCCTGAGCAAGGAGGAATTCTGCCAGCTGGCTGCCTCCAGACTCTTCTTCCAAACCTTCGGCCTGCTGCCTGCCCACTTCAGGGCTTGGGCTCTCCAAGCCTCCACACCGCACGGGCCAATTCCTTAAAAGCAGTGTCTGTCTCTCCCTCTCTCCACACTCACACACGCAGCCCCTGTTGGTCCTGTTTCTCTGGAAAGCCCTGACTTGTGCAGTGAGGTTGCAGAGGGAGGAAGAGGCCACATGGGCAAAGGAGTGGGAAGCGGGGGCTCCCAGAGCTGCTGACAAGGCCTTCGAGAAGGTGTGGGGGAGGCTGAGGAAGGAGACTGGGAGTCTGGCAGAGACTTGCCGCCCCGACTGGATACAGAGGAGCAGGCTGCCAGGGGAGCCTTGGCAATGCCACCATGGCCCGCGCAAGGCCCCCCATGCCGTTGCGAGGAGCAGGCAGGTGCACCCACCACAGGTTGTAAACCGTCTGCTCTTGGGAAAACTGATTCTTCTTCGCCCTGCAAAGGGTGAAGAGGCGCGTGGCAGGTAGCCCCAGGGGCAGGGGGCTGGCCCACCCTGGTCCCATGGCTCTTCCCAGTCCCCAGTCTGCCGTCCCACTCACCTCTGCCCCTTCACCCGCCTCCAGCACAGCAGGCCCAGCACGGCACAGGTGACGAAGACACAGCCCACCGCGATGCCCACCACCACTGGCAGGGGCATTGCTGCCGGGGAGATGCTGGCCCGGGGCTCTGTGGAGGGCAAGGGCAGGGTGGAACACAGCAGCCTTGTCCCGCTGACCCTGCAGGGCCATGCCAAACTCTCTTGGACTTGGCACCCTCGGGGTGGAGGGCACAGTGACAACTCCCTTTCCCTCAGAAGTCCCAGATACCGAACGGAGGCCACAGGTGGCTATCTGGGGGACATCTGGATGGGAACTGAGAATGCCCAGCAAGGCCTGCCTCCTCTAACTCCTGGGTGCCCCAAAGACCCTACTATGCTCCCGACACCATCAAAGAAAAAGAGAGTAGCAGCCTGGCTTCCTGGACCTTCTAGAACTGCACCGTCCTAGACGGTAGCCACTAGCCACATATGGCTAGTATGTATTTGAAATGTGGTTAGTCCAACTTAAGATCTGCTATAAGTGTAAAATACACACCAGATTTCAAAGACTTAGTAAGAAAGAAAAGAATGTAAAATATCTCATTAGAACTGTTCCTGGGTCACATGTTGAAATGATAATAATTCAGATATCTTGATTGAAACAAAATGTTACTAAAGTAATAATTTTGCTTATTTCTTTTTACCTTTTTAATGTAGCAACTAGGAAATTTTGAATGACCTATGTGGTCTGCATCTGCAGCTTGCCTTACGTTTCTGTTGGGCAGAGCTGTCCTAGAACCTTGGTGGCCCAGGAGCAGCCGGGCATGGAGGGGCGGCGCAGGAAGGCAGCGTGATCGTGGGCGGCAGTGAGCTGTCTCAACACCTCCGCCTCTCCCAGCCCCGCTCTCAGTCCATCCAGGCCCCATCTGGTGCAAAGAGCACCTTCGTCCCTGGCTCTGGGTCTCCCAGCACTGCTGGGTGGGACATGTTCTCCCAGAAGTCTAAGCTCAGTCCCTCCCGCTGCTGGTTGGGGATGAGCCTCAGCACCCCTCCCCTCTCCAAGGTCCAGCGGGAGCTCCAGCCTTCTGCCCGCCCTACCTGAGAAGGCTGAGAAGGAGATGACGGTCCCTGGGGGCTGTACCTGGTGAAGGCCGCAACACTGAACCTGGGCAGAGAAACAGGACCTTCCGTTGGGGAGGGACAGGCAAATAAGGCAAAGCCCCTCCCGGGAAACTGAGTCAGAAGCAGTAGACTCTCGGACAGCAAGAGCTTCCCTCACTGTTTAGAGGGTATATATCGTGCTACCTGCCACCCTAAAGCAACCACTCCCAGCCCTATTCTGAGAGCAAAAAGAAGCTCTAGAGATAGGTACCTGGATATCCTTGGAGTTGCCCTGGCAAACTGAAACTGAATCCATCCCACCCTCCTTTTTGAAAAAAAGAATCATATAACAGACGGGTATTCCCTTTTTTGCCTTGTCTGCCAGGAAGCCCAGTCAAAATAATTCTGTTGGTCCTTATAAACTATCTCGTGCATTCTCTTCATAAGTCAGTCCAGATCTTTTGTTTGTTTGCAACCCATAAATGAAACTGCGACAGCTCCCCTCTCCCTCCAGGCTTGGGAGCCCTCACCTATACTGGGAGCCTGACTTGAGCTGCCCATTACATATCTTCCGGGTGTGGCCACAGTCCTCTGTACCCACGGGCACAGTCCAAGATCTCGGCACAGCCCAGGGCCCTGGGTAGAAGGGGTTGGGGAGCAGGATGGCCAGGTAGGAGTCGTGTCCCCTGTAGTAGTGGTCGTACCACGTGCGGTTGATGGTTTTCTGGGAAGGCCGAGCCACTGGGAGAGGAATGCAGAAGGGGCGGAGCAGAAGGGGAATGCAGAGGTGAGCAGTGGGGCCGAGGCCCCTCTTCCTGCCACCGAGGGGCCACCCCCTTTCTCTAGCATGCGCCCATTTGCAATTCAACATCAGCCACATCCTCAAGAACATTCTGGGCCCCCTTCCTAAGACTGATGCTGGCCTCAGATATTTCTTTTTACTGGTCTCAGTCTCTGGACCCCTCCCCTACTCCATGCTAGGCAATAGCTGGGGTCTCTCCACCCCCTCCAGGGCACAGGACTCACATGACATGTTGGTGGTGGCAATGACCCCATACCACTGGATCTGCCCATCGTCCTTGCCAAACATGCCCGGCACGATCCTCACTCCCGCCTCCGTCCCAGGCTCCAGCTGGGGGGCCGGGGCTAACTCTGGCGGGTGCCAGGCTGCGCACGGAGACGACGGTGAGGTCCTGACTAGGTGCCTGGCAATCAGGCTTCAAGGGCAGGGACCATGCCTTCCTACCCCCAGCGCCTCTCACAGTGCCTGGCAACAAATAGCTCGTGGATATAATGAAATAAGGACTTGAAAGATTCCTGGGCTAGGGTGACAGGGCAGGAGGCCAAAAGCATGGCACCAAACCAGCAAGATCAGGGCCAGAGGAAAGGGCTGGGGCTTGGGGAACAGGGACAGCCCCAGGCAGCCAGGACCAGATGAGTGGCAACCCCAGGTAGGCAGTGATGGGGGAAGACAGGGAGCAGGGGTGGCTCCAGGGGCCGTGGAGAGTGACCTACCCTCGGCGGAAGTGGTGCACACCAGGGTGACCGCCCGGCTCCACAGGCCGTTCCCGCCCAGCACGGTGAGGCTGAGGCGGTAGGGAGTGGCCGGCGCCAGGTCGGGCAACAGGAGCGCGTCGCTGGAGATGTTGGCCTGGAACACAAGGTGAGCCTTCCCTCCCGTTACCAGCTGCTCTGCCACCACCAGACAGGCACCCACGTCCCCGGTGGGCACCGTCCAGTTCAGGGCCAGGCGGGTGGCCTCAGGCTGGCACTGCACATCCTCCACGGGGCCTGGCTCTATGGGAACCAAAGATCTGCATCAGGTGGGTGTCAGAGCACCCCGCGAGGACAGCATCTGGGTCAGGTGCTCTCAAAATTGGCAGACACAAAGGGACTAGGCATTTATGCCCACAGAAAGGGGTGTCGGCCACACAGAGAAACCACTTCTCCTTTAGACCTCACGGCCACCAGGAGCAGCACAAGGAGTGTGACCCAGGGCGGGGGGGGGCACAGCACCCACCGGGCAAGAGCAGGCAGCGCTGCCGACCAAGATTAGACCCGTGTCTCAGTGCACCTTCGTCACCCCGGCAGACCTCGACATACCAACAGGCAGCACCACAGCGTGAGTGGCCGCCAGGAGCGACCCCGCCTGGCACAGCACTGACTCGGAGAGGTTGCGTCCAGGCGTGAGGCCCTGCAGGACGAGGCGGGCTTGGCCTAGCACCAGGGGCTGCTGCCAGGAGAGATGTCCAGCCTCGGAGAGTTGGGCGTGGCACGTCCCCTGCCCCAGGGGGCCGCTGGCCCAGGCCAGGCTGACCACGGCAGTGCCCGCGTGCGTCGACACCAGCAGCTCACTGGGCGTCAGGGGGGCTGCGGGGCCGGAGAGCAGATCAGCCAGGCGGCTGCCTGGTCCTCAGAGCCGCGCGTGCGACGCCAGGCTCACGGACCTCGTGCGGGGCCCTTGGGTGCTCAAATGGAAAATGGGCTAACGGGGGCTCAGCTGCCATTGAGGGAAGACCCCAGGCTCTCAGGAACAGCACTGCCCACCTCTCGCCCTCACTGCCGGCCCCACGCCCCACTCACAGGTCCAGCCAGAGGTGTTGGCCGCTGCCGTGCGAAGGGGCCCGGCCTGCGAGACAACCTCCACCTCGTACTCGGTGCCCGGCGTCAGGGCCGAAAAGCTCGTGCCGTCCACCTCGGCTCCCGCGGCGCTGGTGCCCGCCCGGGCACCCGCCTGGTACAGGTTCACCTGGTAGCCGTCCCGGCCCCCAGGGGCGTGGACCCAGGATGTCCGGAGCTGGGTGGGACCTTCGCTGGTCACGTTTACCAGAGGAGGGGCCAGGGGGCCTGTTGAAAGAGCAAGATACGGGGGTGTAGGGAGGAAGGGAGAAGAGACTCTAAACGGTGTCCGGCTCCTCTCTCCCTGGGACATCCCGCGCCCCTCCCTCCAGCCTCGGTGCTGTCAACAAACACCAGGGCCTGAGACGCCGCGTCAGACTGTTCAGTGCGCCTGCGCCGCACCCGAAAGCCAGGCCGCGTCTATCCAGGTAGCAGAGCGTAGCCCGAACTCAGTTGAGCGGATGAATTAATCACCTACTGTCTTCACACCTGCACCCCCCTCGTAGACGAAGCTAGACTGGGCGGCGAGAGCCTTAAGTCAAGCGCCTTTTCCCAGCCCCTGCACCCGAGGAACCTATAAAGACTCGTAAGTGGACAGAGGGGTGCTGTCTGGGGGCCCAGGGAGTGCCCCCCAACCTCAGAGCTTGAACCCAGGACCAGGAGTCCCACGAACCTGGCCCGGCCACCCAGTCAACACTCCTCTTTATAAACGGGGACCCCGCACCTCGGAGAGGGCCGAGGTCACTTTAGAGGCTGAGCCCCAGCTAGAACCCAGGTCTCCCGTGCTCAGGAGGAGTCTGGGCGGGATCCAGACAACAGTGGCAGTGGAGGGGGAGGCCCGGGCGTGGGAGGGTCCCACATCAGCGATGGGTGTGCTCGGGCGGGGGGCCGCCATCCCTCAGCCCCACCGCAGGCTCAGCAGGCAGAAGCAGCAGGAACACTCATGCCAGCGTGAGGGGGGCTCCCAGGGAGGAGAGAGCCCGGCTGTGTCCTGCACTTGGGTAATCCCATCACTCCTCGCAGGGCTGCACGCCCCTGCTCCTCTCCAGGGCTGAGGCTTAGCACGCAGCAAGGAGCACAGACCTTGGTCACACTGCCTGGACTGGAGTCCCAACTCCCCACTCAGTGCTGAGGACTCTAGGGCTAGTTACTTTCCTTCTCTGTGCCTCAGTTTCCTCATCTGTAAAATGGAGGTAACTGGAGCTGTTATTATGAGACTTGAGTGAGAGAACACAGGCAGGACACTTAGCCAGGTGTCCAGTGAACATTAACTGTTGTTATTATCTGCTCATGGCCCAGGTGGGGCTAGAGGCCAGGTCCTGGCTGGGTCCCCACACCTCCCGCTGTCGGCTGTGAGAGCCTGGGGACAGCAGGCCTGTGCAAGTGAGCAAAGCCCTCGTGCTGCCGCCTACCCTCTAGAATGCCAGAGGGGCCAGGACGCTGGGAGAGTCCTAGTGAGCGGAGTGGGGTCACCTGGTGTGTAGGGACGGGAACAACAGTAGGCAGGTGTGTGCCCCCCAGTCAGCCCCGTTGCCTGCCCACAGACCACAAAGAGCACGAGGGACACGCAGCCCCCTGGGAACCCAAAGAGGAAGGTAGGGGACGGCTGCTCGGAGGACACTCACCTGTCCAGCCCGTGGCGTTGGCGCTGCTGCTCTGATCTGGCCCCCGCAGGGTGGCCAGCTGCACCAGGAACTCACTGCCCGGGGACAGCTGGGCCCAGGAGAAGTTCTGGACCTCTGGAGCCAGAGTCTCCTCGCTTTCCAGAGTCAGGGGCCTCAGGCAGTAAAGACGCAGCTGGAAGCCATCCCTGCCCCCTGGCGGGGGGCTCCAGGAAGCCCTCAGGGCAGGAGGCTGGGTGACAAAGCCCAGGCTCAAGTTGGCAGGAGGAGCAGGGGCTGAAGGACGAGGAAGAAGCAGATTTGGAGTCGCCCGAATCCCCTGCCTCTCCTTCCCCGTGATCTGCCCCTTCTCCTGGGTCTCCAAGCAAGCACCGGCACGCCGAGTCTAGAAACGTAACTTCCATGGGGCTCAGAGCCACTCTCCTTTCCTGCCCAGGAAAACCTCGTGAAGAGACGCCCACCCTGACACCTGCTCCCCCACCTCCACCCCGACTCTGACATGCACCTGGTCCACTTCGACACCCAGCATCCGGCTCGGCACTGCCCTCTCACACCCTTAGCGCCCTGGTCTCCAGCCCTCCACTGACATTCAGTTCCTGCAAGGTCTGTCTGTCTGTCCGTCTGTCCGGCCCTGGCCTGTGGGCCTGGGTGCATGCTGAGCCTCCTGCTAACGCCTCTCCACCCATCCTGCCCACACCCACAGGCTTCTCACTCCGCTCACTCTTCTCTGGGAAACCTTTTTGACTCCCCACGCAGGTGTCCCTTCTGTGAGTCCTAAAAGATTAGATTGAACCACATAAAATTCCTGAGATTCAGTCATTTTAACCTATAAGAATGCAGCTTCCTATGTTTAAGCTAATATGTACATTCTTATTAATATATTAACATTTAATATGATACATAAAATCATATACTTTTGTGTGTGTGTATATTTTTATAAACCATCTGTTTACTTGTCATTCTTTCTTTCTAGATTGTCTTGTTCTTAACTTTTAGTCTCAGCACCTAGCTTTATAGCTAGGAAATGGGAGGCATTCATTAAATATTTGTGGGAGGGAAGGAAGGAAGGATGGATGGGTGGATGGATAGGTGGATGGATGGGTGGATAGGTGGATGGATGGATGGGTGGATGGATGGGTGGATGGGTGGATGGATGGGTGGGTGGGTGGATCGATGGGTGGATGGATGGATGGATGGATGGGTGGGTGGGTGGATCGATGGGTGGATGGATGGATGGATAGGTGGATGGGTGGATGGATGGGTGGGTGGATGGGTGGATGGATGGGTGAATGGGTGGATGGATGGGTGGAAGGGTGGATGGATGGCCACCCAGATGGTAGGATACAGAACACGCTTGCAAACGGACTCATGAAGGGCCTCACCTTATACTCATGGCTTCGGTCAAGAATGTGGCATGCAGAAGTGCAGAGAGCAGAGGAAGCAAGTGCCCCAGCCCGCTGCCCCACGCTGGCCTCCCAGAGGCTGCAGCCAGGAACTCACAGGTGCAGGAGCAGGTCCCCTGGATGCTGGAGCTGAGGTTGCCCGCCCAGGCCCGCACTGACACGTTGTAGCAGGTGCCGGGCACCAGATCCCTCAGAGTCAGGCTGGAATTGTCCGGGCCCAAGTCAACAAGACTGCCCGGTGACCTCTGCCTGCCTTCTGGGTGCCACACGACCCTGTAGCCTTCCCGCTGCCCTGGTGCTGGGGCCCAGCCCATGGACAGGTCAGAGGGGCTGCCCCTGCTGGTGACCTCCAGTGACTGGGGTGCCAGA
>CAUYSK010063114.1:0-17970 GCA_963575035.1 Avahi laniger
TTAATTGGACAGCTAAAAATGTATATAGAAAAAATTAGCCGGGCATGGTGGCACATGCCTGTAGTCCCAGCTACTTGGGAGGCTGAGACAGTAGGATTGCTTGAGTCCAGGAGTTTGAGGTTGCTGTGAGCGAGGCTGACGCCACGACACTCGCTCCAGGCAAGAGAGTGAGACTCTGTCTCAAAAAAAAAAAAAAAAAAAAAAAAAAGAATAATACACAATGATAAGGTTTATCCCAGGATTGGAAATGGCATGGTGTTAGGAAATTATTCGCATAATCTCTTGTATCGGGGCGTCCATTTTTAATCATAGCCTTATGCGTAGACTCCTGCTAAATTCAATATCCATTTCTCATGAAAATTCTAAAACTGGGAATAGAATGATACTTGCTGAACATAATGAAGTTCATATTGCATAAAGAATTTATCTTCTTTGAGGACACCGCTCACATCAAACGAGTGTATTTAATTATACGACACCAACAATGGGGAAAAAATTCACTCCACACATGTAAGATTTCCCCTTGGTGTTTCTAAGGTATGTTTATTTCACATCCACCATCACTGAGATACCTTTCAATCAGCGTGTAAGGTTAGTATTCAGTAACTCCTCCTCCTCCCCACTCCACCCTCCAAAGCTGTAATTAAGCTGGTATATCTTAGAAGCAATAGCTTACATTTGAGGAAATAAGGCATATCTCAAACAAACGCACATCAGACCTACCAGCACAACACTCTGGCTCAGATGTTAAAATCAGGAACAAGTCAGGGACGTTCATTATCATCACCACTATTATCTAACACTGTTCAGAAAGTTCTGATTGATACAGTAAGATAAGAAATAATACCTTAAAATGCAACTATTAAAAATGAGACTATATAATCATTTCCACTCATTCATTCATGACAAGATATTTTGATAAAATTTAAGATAATTTGATCTAAAGAAAAACCTATTAGAATAAGAATAGAGTTCAGTGCCATGGTTATAAATAAATATGCAAAACTCACTCGTTGGCAAGGGTGTGGTTAAACAGACACACTCATATACTGGTCATGAGAATTTAAGTTGATACAACCATTTTGGAAATAATTTGGCAATATGTATCAGGAGTCTTAAAATGTTCATACCAAAAAAAAAAAAAGTTAATGCCACTTATAGCAGATACTAACTGCTTTCCAAAGAACTACTCTTTCCTACTAACAGAACCTAAGCTCTGGAGATTGGAGTCCCCAGACCAGACCTAAGGCAACCAGGCTAGTCCTGCTACCTTCTGCTAGTGATGGGTCTAGGATGGGCCCTTCACCTAGACCACGTGCAAGAAAGTCTGCTGGGGACTTTGACCCCTGGAAAGAGAGAGCTCTTAAGAAGAAAGCTGCCTGGGTACAGTTGCTCACGCCTGTAATCCCAGCACTTTGGGAAGCTGCGGCAGGAGCATCACTCGAGGCAAAGAGTTCAAGACCAGCCTGAGCAACAAAGCAAGACCTTGTCTCTACAAAAAATAGAAAAATTAGCCAGGTGCAGTGGCACATACCTGTAGTCCTAAGTTATTGGAAGGCTAAGGCAGGAGGATCACTTGAGCCCAGGAGTTTGAGTTTGAAGTGAGCTATGATAAGACACTGCACTCTAGCTGGGGCAACAGAGCGAGACCCTGTCCCAAAGGGGAAAAAAAAAAAGAAAGCCCTTTGCTCTTATCTCTCTTTCCTCCTTGGGATTCTATCAAACAAGGATGTGATGCTTGGCACCATGGCAGCCATTTGGAGCCAGGAGGGACACACCATCAACACACTGAAAAACAGGAAGGACCTGAGCTTTTGATTATGTCGCTGAGCCATTGCTCTAGCCTGTATAGTTTTCCCTCTAAACTTACATCTGAACACACGGTAAGCATCCATCATTCGGGGATGCCTGGCATCTTTTAAATAATGGTATTTTGGCAGTTTCACAGGAGTCCTACCTTCCTGTACTACAAATGCAAAAATCCACCTCTCAGGCATCCTTACTGCTAGACCGAGGACATGTGCCCCAGGTTCTGCCTATCAGACCCACCCACACGGGCTGTGGAGTCAAAGGGAGAAATGAAATGATACCCGGGCACAAGGAACTCAGACTCTAGTAGTGTGCTGTTGGAGGCAGCTGGTCCTCTGAAAGAGTCTGTGGCACAGCTTCTGCAGGCCAGTCCCTGGGTCATTCATGCCCAGCAGCAGCAGCAGTGACGAGTCACCAGACAGTCCCACAGTGAGGCAGAGCACCGATCCCAGCCGCGTCGCTCTGGCTGATGTATCTAAAGCTAGTTCTCTGCAACTCCCAGCCCCAGCACCCTCCAGAGCTGCTGAGTATCTTATATGAGGTCTCCTTTCTACTTAAACATCTATGGAGATGTTTGTATCTAGAGAAAGTAGATTCCCTCATTTGCAAATAAAAACCCTAACCTGTAATTCCACCTCTAGCAATCCATTCCAAAGGAAATAATTCAAAACCTAGATGGAGCTTTGTACATAAAGATGACTACCATTGTATTACCTGTGATGATGAAAAAATCTAAAACATGTCGCACAATGAGATACCTAGGAAGTAATTTGTAATAAAGCCACATAGAGTCTGTTATAAAACGTTTGCAATAACATGGAAACTGCTCAGACTGTCGTGCAATTGTGCGAAATCACGCGAGTAGCAGCGAGAGTCACACAAGCATTTTCCCGCTGGAGCAAAGCGCTCCTCTCGTCTGTCCCGTAGGTCCCTCCTCTGGGGTCTGCCCAGCCGTGAGCCCCCCGCCTTCCACCCGCCCTAAGAGTCGCCCTCCCACAGCCAGAAGTGTGGGGGATCCTGGCCGCCTGTTTGCACCTTGTGACCCCCCCACCCCACCCCCACCCTCCTGGCCTCGGTTGACGGGACCTGACCGCTGACCCGAGCCGGGTCAATGGGCGTCTTCTCCAGGTACGTGGCCTCGAAACGAACCTACTGATTTCCTCGTGTGCCTGGATCTCAGGGCCAAGGAAGAGCTCAAGGGTGCGGGGTGGCCGTCCTCCTCCTCAGCGCCAGAGAAGCAGGGAGAGCTGTCTACAGAGAAAAAGGGGGGAGGAGAGAGGAGAGGGAAACTGAGGAAGGGAAAGAGGAGAGTGACACCTTTCCTGGCTCCAGGCTCAGCCCGTTCCTGAGGTCCGGCTTCCTTCCTGTTCTTGGGCTCTGAAAGAATCTCCTGTGTCCTTGTATAATTCTTTGCCATTAACAAGTTTGACTGGGTTCCTGTCACTCAAGGGCGATTTGCTAACACATTTCTAAAGGCAAAACCTCAGGATGCCGCGAACAATCTGCGGGTACCTTGCCTCAGCCTCTCCGACTTCTTCTCTCTCCATCGCAGCCCTGACCTTGGCAGAGGCTGCCTCCTGCCCCTCAGCCGCACAGCCAAGCTGGAGTCGCCCCCGGCACGTTTGGCCGAAGCAGCCTGATGGCCGTGAGCTCTGGCTCCCTTCCCTGGGCTGGTCAGGGTGGGGACCAGAGGGGGAGGACAGGAATGAGACAGAGAACTAAAGCCATCTACCTAGGAGTGCGCTTGTCTTTGCTAGAAGGAAAACAACGATTTTGGAGCTGAACAGGTTGCTTAAAAAGTCTTGGCCACTGAGCCCGGGTGCCGTGGCTCACGTCTATAATCTTAGCACTCTGGGAGGCCAAAGTGGGAGGATCCCTTTAGTGCAGGAGTTTGAGACCAGCCTGAGCAACATAGTGAGACCCCATCTCTACAAAAAGTAAAAAATAATAAAACAAGGAAGTCCGGGCCAGAGCCAGAGGAATAGTGAGAGAAGAAAGCCAGCCCGGAGAGAGAGCATTTCGAAGAGAAAGCAGGATCTGAGCAGCTGCTGGAAGATCCAGGCATCGAGGAGACAAACGGAGGAGAGGAAACGTTTAGGACGTTTGCCAGGTGGCTCCCCACTGGCAGCCCTTTAAGGAAGTCATCAGCAAAGCTGCTCACTGCCTTCGCCACGGCTTTGGAGCCTCGTGCATTTCTTTTGGACGCTTAATTGTGCTGAGATTGTCGTAATGAAAGGAAGTCCAGTTTTATTCCAATGACACGGGAGAAAATGATCTGTGAGCTACGTAGAGTATCGAGCATGAGATTTGGTTGTTGTAATCCTAAAAATAAAGGAAAAGGAGCCACGGAGACGTTTGTACGTCCTCTGAGGAAACTGCTGGCGACTGCACGTTCAGACAACCGCTCGCCGTGGCGCGGAGGCTCCGGCCGTCCTTCCGCGCCATTTGCAACGGAACCTCTCCAGGAAGCCTGCTCGGAACGTGATTCGATTAACGGTGATGAGCTGACGGCTGATCACAACGATCAAAGCCTTTGCTGATGCAGAAAACTCGAGCCGAGCCACGGAGGGACCAGACCCAGCAAGGCGCCCCCGGCCCGCCCCCACCGCCCCGGCGCAGCCCGGCTGGCTGGCAGGAATGACTCCATCGTCCGCTCCACACCCTCGGGGTCCCCGTCACTGGAGACACCGAGAGCTCCCATCCCAGCACCCATTCCTGCCACCTCTGGGGACACGACTCAAGCCCAGAAATACCAGGTGCTCCTTTCTGCTGAGACTCATTTCCCCCAAGGAGACTTGGGTTCTCCGGGACTGCTGAGAAAGAAGAATGGACTATCAGAGAAAGAACTTTCTGGAAAGTCATGTCTGCACATGCGAGTGCACTTATTACACTTCCACAAGGGTCCAGAATATGGTCCTAAAAGGAGACATCTTTCTATCTCGTCTCCCTTAGCCCATTAACTCTAAATCCTTTGATTTACTTTCTCCTGCCTCTTCCTCTCTCAACCACACTCTCGATTCCTTATTTGGGAAGTCCCGTGTTGGAATAAAAAGATGAACCTGTCATAAAGGATCCCCCACGGACACACAGTCTAACACACACGTCATCTGCACCCCCACGCACAGCCTGTCCCAGACTGCCCCGCCCCCAACGGCAGAGGTGGCCCACCAGGGAGCTGACGGTTCCAATTAGGGAGAGAGACTTGATTAGCATAACCACAGCAAGGAGAACTCTCCAGAGAATCCAGTGAAAGCCTGGAGAAACTCCAGACACGTCTGGGTGAAACACGAAGAGTTAGGGGAGAGACGCGTGCCGCCCGCCGACCACAGAGGTGCCGTCCTCAGCAGCCTCGGCCGAGGCTCACGCCGCATGCACCCCCTTCGGCCATCCTCTCTCCATCCTCCATCAACCCACCATTCCATTAGCCATCCACCACCTTCCTCTTACCATCCCATCTATTTATCCATCCATCCTCCTTTCAGCTACCCATCCACAGCTTCATCATCCTCCGTCTTCATCCACCCTTTCATCCATCCATCTTTCCACCCCGCTACCCGCTTGGCCACCTCTCTGAGCTCCATCCAGCCATCCAGCTGCGCTGTCCTCAGTCTCTACATTTACGTCCTCAAAACACCATCCTGCCCATCCATCCATCCAAACCCCCTCTGGCATGCAGGGTCTGTGCCAAGGTCTGTGGCTACAGAAATAAATATGAGCTGCTCCCCGTCCGGAAAGCCCTCTCAGTCTGATGACTGGGGGCCTTTATGAATAAAGCCCATGCAGCCCCCTCCTCTGCAGACCCGACGTGCTCTGTCTGGGATCCTCAGCCAGCACTTTCTGGCTGCCCCAGCCCTGGCCCCATCGCTGCGTGGCCCAGAGACCGTTTCCCCGCAGGCTCAGAAAGCGAAGAGGGGACCCACCACCATGCGGGGTGCAGTGCACTGAGTGCCCAGCCCCCCAGAGCAGCTGCCACTCGAGTGCCCAGACCGGCAGGAGGGGACATCTGCAGGCGCACGGGGCCCTTCATCCATGACGCTCCTGCCTCAGCCTCTAGACCAACGCTGGCCAGGGAAACACAATGCAAGTCACGTGTTTAAGTTTGAATTTTCTAGTAGCCACGTTTAAAAAGTAAAAAGAAGCAGGTGAAATTATATTTTATATATTTAACATATTTGTACTTCACTTCCCCAAACATATCTAAAATTTTATCATTTCAACGTGAACTCAGTATAAAAAATTTTTAGTTTACATTTCTTGTACAAAGTCTTCAAAATCCAGTGTGTATTTTATGCTTACAGCACGGCTCGATTCAGTCTCGGCACATTGCGCGTGCTTAACAGTGGCCGCCATACTGGCCAGCACAGCTCCAGACTCTGCCACCGCTATTTTAAGGCCAGACCAAGACATTAGGCTACCCTAATCACTTGGAGTCTTTTCAAATTGGTATCTGCTGAATATTTGCTTGGCAGCTAATCAGAGGCATAGCTGAGCAGCATGACAAGGACAGAAAGCAGAGGGCACTGAAGATGGCACTCACGAGCCCTCCTCCCCGGTCCTGAGCAAGGACAGTCTAGCCCCAGACTTGCACACCCCTCTCAGCAAAGCCCGGGCCCTGCGCTTGGCAGGCTGGCCTCCTCCAAGCAGGTGGCCACTGTCTGTGGTTTCCAAACTGTGCCCCTTCTTGGAAGCCCCTCAGGGTAACTCCTCCCAGCCATGTGCAGAGAGCTGCCTTCTCCGTGTTCTCGAATGCTCAGGGCCACGTTAGCTCCTCTCAGAGATGAGGCTCCAGGACACTGTCCAGCCAACCTGCTTCTTAACCAGCTTTACCGATGTTCAGGTTGACTCTTCTCTCCCCGGGCGGATCCCCTCTTCCCCAGGACCAGCAGGTGACACGGAGGAAAATGCAGAGACATCAGCCCACAGGACAGACCACCCAATTCTACACGTGGGGCTCCCATGACATCACTGCACCCTCCCAGCAGCCCTGGGGGTGCAGGGGCAGGGAAGACATGGGTCACTGTCTCATTCTAGAGATGAGGAAACTGAGGTTCCCAGGGGCTGAGTGATTTCCCCGAGGCCACGTCGAGTATCAATAACAGTAACGAGACCTCGGGTCGCCCCCTGCCCATGGGAGCTTTAGTCAGGGGAACAGGCTGAGGAGCTGGGTCCCAGAGGGGCTCCTCCAAGGCCCCAGAGCCATCCCACCCCCAAGCAGGGCCGTGAGGAGCAGCTCAGAATTAGTTATTATCCAAGACCCCTCACCGCTGGGGCCCACCTCTCCCCCGAAAGAGCACCCCGGAAATCCTGCTGCCTTCAGCAAGCTCCAGGGCGTCACGCCTCTGCACCTTTGCCTCAGGGTCCCTTCTGCCTGGAATGTTCTTCCCTCCCTCTCTGCTTGGAGGAGTCCTGACAGCCTTCGAGGCTCAGCCAGACCCTGGCTCAGCGAAGCCCCCCTGACACCCCAGGCCGAGGGTCTCCGGCCTATGTCCTGTGAGCAGACGCTGACGGCACTTGAGTCTCAGCGCCCCTTGAGTTCTGAGCTCCCCGAAGGACAGATGCAGAACCTGCCACCTCAGCAGTGCCCAAGAGGCACATAGCAGGGACTCAGCAAGTGTTTACTAAATAATCAGCCAGGAAGCTGGGGGCGCGAAAGCCGGCAGCACCAGGCGCGCTGGCTCCGCTCAGACTGCCCTCCTCCTGCTCTCTCCGCGGAACTCGGCCAGCCTCGGCTCCCCGCCCTGGTGCGGCGGTGCCACCTGCCACCGGGACAGCCCCGCACACCTCCACGAGAGCAGGGACCCTCCTCGAGCGACTCTCCAGCCAAAGCCGACATCCACCTTCAATGCTCCCTCCCTTGCTGAAGAGTCCCGGTGAGCTCGGGCTCCCTCCCTCCTGCACACCCCGGAGTGACATCCCCTCGGCTCCGGCCCAGGATATCAAACGTCACAGGTAGTTTAGTTCACTCAGCAGCATGCTGGGAGATCATTTATCTGTGTTCTCTAGAAAATGAAGGCTGGAGTAGGTCTTGCTGGTTACATTATCCCACTAAGAGACAGAAATAACCCCAAAAGTGGTAAGTTAAATCACGACTTTGTAATCTAGTAAAACAAAACCAATACCCAAAGAAATGTTTTCTCTGCCATTTTATAGCAATTTCACCATGAAACTTTGATTGCAATTCATAACAATGAACAAAGCAAAGGAAAAAGGATATCTTCAGCCCTGCGGAAAAATTTATCCCGAACGCTAACGATTTTCCCCGCAAGCAAAAACGCATCATTTCCAGGGTAGCCGCGGCCCACCCGGCGGTGAGCGGGCGTGACCAGGGACACACGGCACAAGCAGACCGCTTCGTCGTCCCTCCTGCCCGGAGAGCCACCGAGTCCTGCCGGCTGGGGCCGAGTCCCCTGTCGTCCTCCCCACGCGCCCGCCCAGCCTCCTCGCTCAGCGAACCCGGCGCCGTCCCTCCGGACCTCGGCCCACACCTGCCTCCGTGGTCGCCCGTCTTCCCCGTCACGTCCGTGTCCTGAGGGCGCTCGGCAGTCTGTGGCAGCGCTTCCGTGTGTGTGGTCGTTAGGCGCCCGTCCTCGCCAGCCTCTAAGCCTCACGGAGGCGGGACCATGGCAACCACCTCGCCCACCGTTCCCTTCAGCGAGAGTCATCGTGTAAGTCAGTCACGGAGGAGGACAGGACCGGGTCCCAACGCCGCGAGGCGAGCAGCTTTCTCAAAGGCGGCACGACAGACGCTCCCTGTGACTCAGCCCAGAAGTCAGCCCCCAAGACTGCCCCCGATACCCCACCCTCACTCCTCGCGCAAGAGTGGGGGTGCCGTGGCGGTCAAGGTGCCAGCGCGGCTGGATTAAGGGACACACAGCCGGCGAAGCATTACTTCCGGGTGCGTCTGTGGGGTGTTTCCAGAAGAGACCGGCGCCTGACCCAGTGGACTGGGTGGGGAAGACCCACTTTCCCCCAGTGTGGGCGACGCCGTCCGATCTGCTCGGGGCCCAGATGGAACCCAAAGGCAGAGGGGAGGCAAATTCGCTCTGTCCTGGAGCCGGGACGCTCCTCCTCTCCGCCCTCGGACATCAGCTCCGGGTTCTCAGGCCTCTGGACGCCAGACTTGGAGCCACACGACAGGCCTCCGGGGGCCTCAGCTTGCAGACCACCGTCTCGGGACTTCTCAGCCTCCGTAACTGCGTGAGCCGACTCCCCTAATAAGCCCCTCTTGCATATGTGTCTTCTGTTGGCTCTGCCTCTATGGAGAACCCGAACACAATGGCTCGGGGCCACTTGTCCACACACTTGGGGACACGCCCCAGCTCTCCAGGAGCACCCTTCTTGCCCTTCTGAGGAACACCAGCGACACGAGGACGATTAGCCTTACGCTCCTGTCTAGGAATTTGGGGTCCACCAAACCAGAACCACCTGCCCATGGGCAGCTCCGTCTTGTCCGTCCCCCAACACAGCCCTCACCTTTCAGCCCCGTGACATCTCCAGGGACAGACATCATCTCTAAACAACCCCAGGAAAGCATTTGTGTGGAGAGATGTTTCCTGGTAAGACGTCCCCGAGTTGACACCTGCCGAGACACTGAGGCGTCTCCGGGAGAGGACGTGAGCCGAGAGAAAAAGGGCCAGGCGTGATGAACTAGACCCAGAGACGCAGCCTGGTGGTGACAGAGGCGTGGCCAGCTCTGTCCCTGCTGGTCCACCTGGGCACAGGGAGAAGAGGCTAGAAACCAAAACCTGAGAGCCCCCCTCACGCCAACGCTGAGGTGTTGCAGGACCCCTCAGCTGAATCAGACGTGAACAAGGAAGTGGCATCTTCTTTCTGCTTCTGCACGAGCTCGGGGCCACACGGGGCAACACAATGTTCCCCAGCAAAGGGCTCCAGGGAGGTTCAGTGCCCTTCGGAACTGGGAGGGGGCCCCCAGGACCCGGAGCGAGGGAGAGAACAGGACCACAGACGCCGCCGCAGCCCGACTCCACCTGCTACAAACATACACGGAGTCACAGAACATGTGGGGCAACCACGCCGGGAACGGGCTCCGGGTGGGGCTGACAGTCCGAGACACACGTGTGAACGTGAGCCAGCCAGGTAGGGTTTAGGTTGCCCTGTTACTTTAAAAAATTTGTAAAATCAAAATGGTCCCCAGAGACACAGACCTTCTAACTCTAAGTCCAGAGAGACAGGTTTATGGATCATTATTAAAGTGTTGAGAAAAGATATAAACCAGGAGACTGCTAGACATAAATCAGAAAAATGAGGCTGCGGCCCCATTAGTAGCCAGGAGACCTGGACGTGGGCCGGTCTCAGTTCCCCGGACACTCGGTGCAGAGCGGGAGGAGGGGACGGGGAGGGGCGAAGGCCTGAGCTTCACACCCCTGGACCCCCCGCGAGGCTCGCCTCGAACCCTCGGCCACTGGGCTTCAGGCTAAAGGCGGCAGAAACAAGAGTCTGTTTCTAAGCGGGTCCTGAGCGGCGCTTGTGGGGTGAATGAGGGGCTCCCACCGCTGCGTGCTCTGACACCCCAGCCAGGCCAGGAGAGCGGGGAGACCCCGTCACACCCCAGAGAACTGCCACGTCAGCAGGCCGAGCTCCTGAGGAATGGTGGTGATGGAATTTCCCTGCTTGCAGTTTGGGCTGAGCCCCAGAACTCGGGACACCAGGAGGAGAGCCCCACGCACCCTAAGAAGAGCAGCTAGGCCTGAGCAGGACCAAGACGTGGCCAAGCGGGGCCCTCGCCCGCCCACCTGTCACGCGTTCCTGCCGGGCGAAGGGAACCCTCGGGACAGGGCAGAGTGCTGCGGCGTATCCCTGCCCCGCGCTCAGCCTCTGCTCCTCCCTGGGGGCCTCGGGAGCGCCCCCTGCAACAGGCAGGGGTGTCGCCGGGAGGGGAGACTCCGGCTTGTCCTCCTGGACGTTTCCTGAGCTGCGGATCCCAGGTCCTGGTGTGTGGTGGGTGGAGGGGGAGGGGAGAAAACAAAATTCCCGTTTTCATTTTACACCCGGGACTGAGGCGCTCGGAGGCTACGTGAACCGTCATAGACACGGAGCCAGGGTGGGCTCCACCACCTGTCTCCCTCCAGCCCCGGAGGCAGGGCCAGCACCTCCAGGCTCTCCCCACGGGGGCCAGGCTTGCCCTGAGGGAAAAGTGGACACAGGACTACTCTCCAAAGCCCCTCCCACTCACGTCCCGGGTCAGCACGGGCGCGTCCAGGAATGAAAGGCAGGCCGGGGAGGCTGGAGTCCAGAGGACGCGGGCAGGGATCAGGGATCAGGCCAGACCCGGATCTCCTTGAATAGGGAGGACCTGATTCGAAATGCACAAGAAGCCACTGGGGAGATGCTCTGAGTCACTGGGGGAAGGTGGGCTGGGGACAGGACTTCAGACACTGTGCTGAGTAAGCACCCTCTTCTGCCGGTGAGGTCCCGGCACGTCCCAGGGCCTTTGAGGAGGTCGCATGAGAGACAGCCTTACTGTGGGTGGGAACGGCGGTCTCACGCACTGCCCGGGCCGACAGGAAGGTGCTGGGAGCCTCCCAGGGCAGCCGCTCCCGGGTGCCCAACGGCTGAGGGCGGCACGGAGCCCCCGGGGCTGAGGGGTGGGGTGTGCAGGTTTGTCTCCCGGGTGAGGCCAGCGCCCCGGCGGCCAGCAAGGTGCCTCTGGGTCCAGCGGGCAGACACCGTGGCACAAGTTCCCTGCAAGCTGGCCTCTCCTGCCACTAACCTCCTATTTTGGGCAAAAAGTGTCTTTTCCCTCCTGGCCCTGCAAGGACCCGAAAGCTAACCGCACCCCAGCTGCGGCTGTGCCGCAGACTCGAGGCTTCCGCCGGCGGCGTGGGGTCAGGGTGGGAGCACCGTCGGGGACACGCTGCTCCTGGGAGACGGGGTGAGCTGTCTGCCCTGGCGGGTCCTCGTCTCCCGCCCGCCCTGCACACGCAGCGGAGCGTGGGCCCGACACACGGTGCGGAAGCAGGCTCGGAAGACCTCGTTCCCTGGAATGTGAACAATACCACCGATAACGATAAAACCTGTACTGAGGGCGGGCGCGGCGGCGCACACCTGCCATCCCAGCACTGCGGGAGGCGGGAGGCCCTCGCGAGGCCACCTTTGGAGAGAATCCCGGGACAGTGCAGAAAAGCCGCCCCCACGGTGAGAGGGAGCAGAGAGCGCGAAGGACGGCTCAGGCGCGCCCTGCCTGATGAGAGGTCGGAGGGCGCCTGCCGGGCACTGGCATCTCTGCCACGGGAGCTCTCGTGTGCGCAGCCCGCACTGCCCACCCTGGGGCGTCTGAGATCCCTTTCCAGCAAATGACGCGGTTTTCACATCTTCGTTCACAGCGAAACCAACCACACAGGTACAGCACCATCCTCACACCCGCCACACAGCCCGCGTTATGTCAGTGACATTGCGGTTTGCCACCAGATGGGGACTTCCGTGTTATAATTAGCCGGGGGCATCACAGGACAAGCAAAGCCGCTCCAGAGCAGTGGGGGCATTCGGAGCCGGCGTGTCAGGGTAGGAAAGCGCTGAGCTTGTTCCCCGCCCAGTAATTACCTCGGTACCTGCCTCGTCTACTTTGTACGGTTTTGCCAGGCACTCCGGGTAGCACATTGTTTCTGTTGTGCATTGGGGAACCTGCATGTTTCCCTCACAGCAGGAGTTCGAGACCAGCCTGGGCAACATAGTGAGACCCCATCTCTACAAAAAAGTAAAAGAATTAGCCGGGTGTGGTGGCACACGCCTGTGGCCCCAGCTACTCGGGAGACTGAGGCAGGAGGATTGCTTGAGCCCAGGAGTTCAAGGCTGCAGTGAGCTATGATCTTGCCACAGCACTCGAGCGTAGTTGACAAAGTGAGGCCTGTCTCCAAAAAAAGAAAAATTTCTTTAAATAAAAAAGAATGTATAGTCAAGCCAGACACTATGATTTACTTAATTTTCACAATAAGCCTATGAGGTAGGTGATGGTCTTATGCCCATTTTACAGATGAGGAAATGGAACCCCGAGAGAGTGATTTCCCCAAGGACACACCAGGCCCTGATTCAAGAGGCTGTGGTCTTCCTGCCTCGCCAGCAAGACCGTTTACCACGGAGCCGGGAAGGGGGGGGGTCGCCTCACTTCACTGAGCGTGGACAGCTGACGTTCACTTAGCACCTGGTAGGGCGGGTGCAGTGCTGAGCACGCGCCACAGGTCGTCCTGTTTCGTCTCCACGGGCAGAGCCTGTCGTCCCTCAGCTCACACATCAGAAAGCCGAGTCTAGAGGGTTGACTGCAGGCTCCAGGGCTGGATCGCAGGGAGAGGGATCTGGGCCGTCTGAGCGCTGGAACGGGGCCCAAGAGCTCGCGAGGGCCGTGCAGAGCAGAGGTGCGCCCACTCTCCCGGCCCGGACGGCGGGTGCAGTCAGCAACCTCCCCCTCCTGACGGGCCCACACCCGCCACGAGGAAGGAAGCCACAGGGAACCGCGGGTGACGCAGCTCTGCCTGCCACCCACGCGCTCCCGTGGACGGCCACCCGCTGCCCGGCCGTCCAGCCCCGTTTCACTTCCCTGCTCCCAACATGCCCCTGCAGGGCTCCCCGCTGCCCAGACAGTACTGCACGCCCGCACACGTTCATCTTCACAGTCGCCCCAGAAGACAGGACATTGCCCTCATCTGCATTTTACAGATGTGGAAACTGAGGCACGGAAAGTTTAGATGCCTGGCCCGCCGTCACCCAGCACACACGGGGAAGCCAGGGCTGAGCCAGGCCCCTCCAACGCCAAAACTTTCCGCCTCTGCTTCAGCCTCCAGGCCCTGGGGTACACCTCTACACCCAAACCTCCAAGACCAGCCCCCCAAGATGGGCCGGGCTGTGGGAACCACCCTCACTCCTTCCCAGGGCTGCACCTTCCAGCCTCTCCCCCGCCCACCCCCGCCCCAGGGGTTCTTGCACAGCAGACGCTGCAGGTCACAGGAAAGCGCTGCTGAGACCCACAGGCCCGAGTCGGACGCTCCCTGGCTACAGCGCGGCAGCATCGGGCTCCCCAAATGCTGTTTACTAATAAATCCCTGAGAATTTATAATAAAGTTGATGGGGCCTAACTGATGGGCCCAGGACAAAAAGGAGCCAATTACCCAACACTCTCCGCTACGATCTTAAAACAGATGTTCGAGTGTGTAAAATTATGGCTTGTGCTGGGAGCTGCAGATACAATTCCAACCTTCCCTTTTATTGCCGCTCATAAATGTTAAATGCGGAGAGATCTACATCGAAATTCAGTTGCTGCCATTTTGTCCCGCATTTCTGAAGCCCGGGCTACATTTTAGGGTTGGTGTCTTGGTGATTGACTCTCCAGCGAACGGTGTGCAGAGCAGAACCGCACTCGCAGTCCCGTCCGCCCCCCATCCCCCACTGCGCAGCAGGGGACAGGCACCCAGGGCTCCCGCTGCCCCAGGCCTGCCCCTCGGAGTTTATACTTCGGGGTGATGCAAACTGGACCTGCAGGCTGGGCCCCTCCCCCCTTCCGGAGCCCAGGTCAGCCTGACTCTTGGCACGTGCTACAGGCCGAATGGAAGGGTGGGTCCGTGCCCACTTGGATGTGATTTGCACACAGGTTCTCTGGAGCTTTCTCAGGCCACGCACAGCGGAGACTCCAGGCAGCCCCACAGCTAACTGCCAGCCTCGCCCCTTCTATCCCACCCCACCAAACCGGCCAGGCCTCTCTACAGTGCAAAGCAGACCCCCACTGCTGCGCCCCAGCTCTAAACCTTACCGTGGCTCACCCGCACCCTCAGGAAAAGGTCAAGGCCCTTGGTCCAGGTACAAACGAGGTCCCTTTGCCTCAGTAGGAAAGATGCAAATGTTCTGAGCCCCGAGAATTCCCTCCCCAGGAGTTTCACACCTCCCCTGGGATGCTGCTCGCATGGGTGACTCACCTGCTACGTCCTGCAAGGGGCCCCAGGTGTTGGCACAGCCCCTGACCCGGGCCCGGTACCCACAGGCGGCCCCCAAGACTGAGCTGCACCTACTGAGCTAGCTGGGCCTTCACCTTATTAAGCATGTCACTCTCAGGCAGCAGCGCTCCAGCAAAGGTGCCCGGGGCTCAGGCCCTGTGACCTGAGGGCCAGCTCTCTCTGCGCACACACAGGTGCCCTCGGTTTGTGGTGGCCAAGGAAAGACGCCCTCTTCCTCCCTCCGTATGGTGAGGCTGGATTTCTCCTTGCCTTACAGACCCTCTCGGGGCTCCCTCGCCTTTGCTGTAATCTAGTGGTGCTTACCGAGATGGTGTTCACCCTCCTGAGTCTCAGAAGGGCCCTTCTGAAGAGCGGCGTCCTCCCAACTCCTGTGTAAAGCAACGGCTGCGAGGAGGGGGTTCTTTCATGCGACTCCACACAGCGACAGCACCTTGTCGGCCTTCCCTCTGGCCATTCCCTGCCTGAGCACGGGCTGCTCCCTGCCTGTCGGGGGCCTGGCCGCGGGGCTGGAGCGGAGGACGCTCAGCTCTGGGAGACAGTGGTCTGGGCTGGGCGGTTCCCGGTGAGTGGACGGAAGAGGGAGGCCGGGCTTGCAGCCAGGTTTCCGTGGTTAAGCGGGGCGCCCATGTGCTACGAGTAGAATCAGAGGGGATGTGCTTTTTAGGAAAAGCAGTGTCACGTGTTGAAAAAGGCACGGGCTGTGTTCAGGGTGGAGGTCCGAGGAGCCACAAGTGGAAAGATCAGTTTGGGAAATGTCTTCTCTCCACAGCCTCCTCCTCCGAGCCGCCACCTGCCCCTCACTGGTGCAGCCAACACCCCCTCATCCTCTGCCCCCGGCTGCCGTTCCTGCTCCTCCTCGCTCCCCCACGCTGTCGTCACCTGTGTCTCTGTAGGCCCCGGAGACCAAGCGCTGCGTGAAGACACCTGTGGGCCCTTCGATGTTTGCGTCACCGGGCCGGGGTGGAGCCTATGGCTGCTCAGATAATGGCTTTGGAAGGGACAAACGAGCCCACAGATGAAGTCCAGGCTCCCACCTGTTGAGACCTGCAGGTCCCCTGACGGCTGCCATGGCACGTGGGGCAGAAAGCCTTCGGCTCCCGGGCGCTGTCCCCCACCGCAGCCCGGCCAGATGTCGGGAGCCACTCGTTTCGTGAACTTAAATTAACAGGAAGCAACTTCATTAGCAGAAGTGCTGCCCGATGAGTTAGCTCCAATTTAGGGCTTATTTCTAAAGTGTCCTTAAAAGCTGTGTGGAGGAGGCTGAAGAGCTGGACCTGACTTAACGGAAATTGCTGGACACGGACGTCTCACCTGGGGACCTCGAGGCCTTTCCCTCGGCCTGCAAGGTCCCCTGCAAGCCACGGAGCTGTCTGCCAGCCCCAGGAAGGGGTGCACAGGGTGCAGACCGGAAGCCAGGCTCCGGGGGCCGTGGGCTCGGTTAGAGAAGGGACCTCAACTCAGCAAATGCTCCTCTCCCTGGAGGGGGTTCCCGCCTGCCAAGGGAAAGAATCCCAGAGTCCTCCACCAGCGAGGCACCAGGAGACAAACCCAAGGCCAGCGCCCCAGAAAGAGACGCTCCACACACGGGGGCAAATTCAGGGGCCCACGTCCCCCCAGACCTGGGGGAAACGGACACTGTTCAAAGAGACCCAATCAATCCTATAATCAGAAATATTAGTAGTTTCAGAGAAATTGCAAACCTTCCTTGGCGTTTCTTCAAGAACACTTTCATTTTCCTCTCTTCCTACTCCGCACAACCGTCCGCGCCGCCCCTGCCCCTCCTGCCCACGGCCGCGGCCCCCGGCTGCTCACACGAACCAGCAGCCCTGTGGCTTCTCCTTGCCCAGCACCCCGATTCTCCGGCCCCAGAGCGAAGGCACAACCCTCACCTGGGAACTCGTTAGAAATGCAAGTCCTGGGCCCACTGCAGCCCTACTGAGTGGGGGCCCAGTAACCGCGAAACAAGCCCCCCGTGGGTTCAGACGCACCCTGCAGCCACGGCCTCACCTCAAGGACAGCCCGGGCGCTGATCCACCGCGAGATTCCTCCCACCCTGCCGCCTCGGCCGCCGCAGCTTTGCCTCTTCTGCCCAGGCTCCTGACTGGCCATCGCAGAGACCTGGAAGACACGCTGTGGGCGGCAGGAGGCGACAATCCTCGTCAGAGGGCCGGGCGTGAGAGAGAAGCCCCGGGACCTCATACGCTAGGAAGTCTCATCTTTGTGCCACTCGGAACTGGCCCGTGACCTTGAGGCCAAGAGAGGGGACTAAACTGGGTGTCAGGAGGGTCCCGGGAGCCCGGGCGTTCGGAAGATTTTATTCACTTCTCTGCGCTGATGCCCAGGACCCAGAGAGGCAAATCGCTGCTTTCTGGGAGTCTCTACCAAGCCTGAGACCCACAGCCGGGCAGAGGTCTCCTCCCCGCCCCCTTGCAGGGCTACTGATGGGATCACGCGAGCGTGCGTCAAAAGGAGCAGCTCAGTCGGAAGGAACAGTGGGACCGCCAGCACCGGATAGGAGGGATTCGTGTCACTGCAGAGGCAGGAAACACTCCCTTCCCGTCCAGGGACGAGGGACAGGCCACACTGGAGGAGGCTGGTGCATCTCTGTTCCTTAGGTTGACCTTCAGTGTGGTTCCTCCGCAGCCCTGGACTCTGTGGTGACTCGGGCGCCTTGTGTCTGGTCTGCTGCTCCTCACACTTCACAGGGCCAGTTACCTGCCTGGTGTCACACCCTTACCCTTCCTGTCCGCAATGCCTTCCATGCCCATCGTCTCGTGATGGACAGGACTGGTGTGACTTCAGTTTCCCAGACGAAGAAACTGAGGGTCCCAGAGACTAAGTCCTTCCTCGTCGAAGTACAGTCCATGACCAGTGCCACCTGGGAACTTATTGAAAATGTCACTCTTACGCTGCACTCTGACCTCCCGAATCAGAATCTGTTTTTTTTTTTTTTTTTTTGTAACAGAGAAGAACGGTTAACCCCGGGCTAAAGTTGCATGGCAAAAACAAACGGAACACCAACAACAAAAACCAGGCAGAAACCGAACAACAGCCCCCACCCACCCCCGGGGGCCGCGTCTGTCGAACCCCCAGGACGCGGCGCAGAGCCGAAAATAGTGCTCCCACGACGGTGCTGCCCCCAACGAACATCAGTTAACCCCCCGTGACTGCTTGTCGAATGGGATTACAACTTTGAGTTTGC
>CAUYSK010063117.1:0-13613 GCA_963575035.1 Avahi laniger
GGACTACAGGCATGCGCCACCATGCCCAGCTAATTTTTTCTATATATTTTTAGCTGTCCAATTAATTTCTTTCTATTTTTGGTAGAGACGGGATCTCGCTCTTGCTCAGGCTGGTCTCGAACTCCTGAGCTCAAACAATCCGCCCGCCTCGGCCTCCCAGAGAGCTAGGATTATAGGCGTGAGCCACCGCGCCCGGCCAACAGCAGGTGTTTTAGATGCTCATTCCCATACTCGCGGCAGTGCTGGTAGGCAGGTGCTGTCCTCGTTGTACAGATGCTGAAGGTTCAGGGAAGTGAGCATGCCTAAGCCACACAGCTAGCATGGTGCAGAGCTGAGCTTCAAACCCAGGCAGCTGCCACTGGTGGTCCTTACAGCCAGGTCCCTGTGACATGGGCAGACTCGGAGGCTTGTCCAAGGCTGCTCCCGAGTCCCCTGTTTTGGGTATGGTGTGTTTGGCACTCCTCAGCCACCTGGAGCAAGGTGTCCGTGGACTTGCATTTCACGTCTCCCTCCACACACCTTCCCATCCAGCTGGGCTGGCTTCAGTGCCCGCTGCACTTCCCTGAGTATGTCCTGGCTTTGCCCTCTCCCCAGAGTGCTCTCCTTGTTTCTGGGTCTCAGACTTCAGGCTCAGCTCTGATTCTAGCAGCTCCACTAAGCTGTTGCTAACTCCCTCCCAGAGCTGTCACTGAAGACCCTGCCTGGCTCCTGTAGTGAACTTGACCCTTGCCTCCCTACCCAGCCATATCATGTTGAGGGTAGGAGCAGCGTCACATGTCCTTGGAGCAAGGGCTCTAGATGCAGGCTGCTGGAGGGTTTGGTGCAGCTTAGCCCAGGCCCAATCCACTGCGCAGCCAGCCTGTGCCCTGACTCAGGCAGACTTGGGCTGACTCCCCTGACCCAGGGCAGGGCTTGCAGGGACCCAGCAGTCCTTCCCTAGGTGGCCATGCAGGGTCCCAGCCCACCCACTTCCCAGGTGGCCATGCGGAGTCCCAGCCTACCCCCTCCCTGGGCAGATCTGCTTTGACAGTAAACCTCGGATCATCAGCAAAGGCACCAAGGACACTCCGTCTGTCTGCTCCAACCTGGCTGCCAAGCACAGCTTCTACAACAACAAGTGAGTGGGACCCACGGCCTGGGCCGGGAGCTGGGGACTGGTGGAGAGTCTCCCTGGGGCAGCCAGATGTCTGGGAAAAGGCTGAGGCCAAAGGGTAGACCTATGGTGTCAAGGCAAGGGGCCGAATTTGGGACTCAGACCCAGCCTCCACCTGAAAAAGATGGGAACCGTATTTACTGAGCATCTATTGTATTCCAAGCTTGGCTTGGATATTTTAATTAATTATCTCAGCAGTCCCTTGAGGGCAGAGTTATTGCCCCCGTTTTTTTGTACAGAGGAAAAAGCTGAGGCCTGGAAGTACCTTACTCAGCAGGCAGATGGGTGCCCGGTATCTGACTCCTGCCTAGCACCCTCCACTTTGGTGTCACCAGCGTCAGGCAGTGAGGGAGGTGCTGGCTCAGGTTTGGCACACCGAACTTTGCTCTGTCTTGCTCCCCTTGCTCCGCCCAAGTGAGGATGATGGAGCCTGGGCCCTAGGGAGGAACAGACCTGGGTCCCATTCCTGGCCCTGCCAATAGCCTCTAGCTGCTCCAGCCCTGGGTTTCCTCATCTATAAAGTCGATGATGATCTGATCTCCTAGGCTGGCAGTGAGGGCAGTTAAGATTCCAGGCCCGGGCAGATGCTTGGTTACTGTTCCTCTGGGATCAGGGCTGGCTCTGGATCATTACACTAGAAACCTGAGGGAAATGCCCCTTTTGCCACCCACGGGCACTGCCTTCTCTTGGCCTTGTAGCAGGGGAGTGGGGCCTGGGGTCCTCCTCTGTTGGCATCTCCATCTTTGAGCTGGCACCAGATCGAATCCTGAGGTAAGGGGCCCAATAAAGCCGAGCTGGGACCCAGGCCCAGACTGCCTGAGCATGAGAACTCTGTCTCTTCCCTCCCATGCCGTCCGTGTTCTGAAGTCAGTTAATGGGTCAGGAAGTGCCCAGGGCAAAGCCTGGTGCTGGGAAGGGTGGCCCTACCAGGAGGGTGGACCGCATTCTGCCCCTGCGCCCTGCCTGCCAGGTGCCTGGTGCACATCGTCCGCTCCACCTCCCTCAAGTACTCCAAGATCCGCCAGTTCCAGGAGCACTTCCAGTTCGACGTGTGCCGCCACGAGGTGCGCTACGGCTGCCTGCGCGAGGACAGCTGCCACTTCGCCCACAGTTTTATCGAGCTCAAGGTCTGGCTGCTGCAGCAGTACTCAGGTGAGGGGCAGGCAGCGGGCTAGGGCAGCACGGGACTGGCCGCAGGGTGACAGGCCAAGGCCCTGTGGCCAGTTAGGGGTACTCGAGAGTTCAGGGGAGGGCGGCGCTGAGGGGTAGGTGCTCCAGGGGAGCTGATGTGTCCCGGACATCACAGAGACAAGCTCTGCTCTCAGGGAACGTCCAGGCTCGGAAAATCCCGGGCTTCTCCCTGTGCAGGCGCTGCCAGGGGAGCATGGGGGTGGGGCAGGGAGTCAGACCCAGGCTCCCGCCCCAGCTCCTCCGCTTGCTGCCTGGCTGGTCGTGAGCGAGTCCCTTCCCCTCTCTGGGCCTCGCTCTGCTCATCTGCGAAAGGGCGATCCTCATCGCTACCTTACCGAGCTGTTGTGGAGATGAAAGGTGTTCACTCGCTCGCTCACTCGCTCATCTAGCGGGGACTAGCCAAGCACCTTCTCTGTGACAGGGGACTCAGCCATGAGCTAGGCGAGCCCTTTGCTCTCAGAGAACTCACATTTATGAGGGGAGGCAAGACAGACAATGTGTGAGGAGGTAAATAAGTCCCATGTTCCATCTGACCTGGGAAGCACAGTGCCTGTGGTAATTTGTTAAATAATTAGCAGCATTTTGCGAGATGAGGGGGACGTATAAAATGTGGTACATCTAACAATCGGTGTCTTAGAGTCGATGAACATAGTGATATAATTCCAGGTGAGAGCAGCGGATAAAGAGGGGCTTGGGTGGGGGCGCTTCAGGTGAGATGACCAGGGGAGGTCTCTGAGCAGGCCACAGCAAGGCTTCATGCAGAAAGCCTGTCCGTGGGGCCAGAGCAGCTCAGTGAAGGCAGGTGGGGAGGGTATATGAGGCCCAAGAGGTCGGCAGGGACCCGAGTGTATACGACTCTTGAGGCCATAAACAGAAATAGTTCTAAACATGACGTGCCCTGTCTGGAGGAGGGTTTTGGTGGAGTTGTATGATCTGATTGGTATTTTTCAGTGTTGCTCTGGCTGCTGAATGGAGAATGGAGGGGCGAGGACAGAAGCCAGGAGTCCAGAGAGGGTGGCTTAGGGCAGGGTGGCAACTGTGGAAATGGGAGAAGTGGTCAGATTCTGGGTATATTTTGATGGTGGAGCCAATAAGATTTGGTGGACCAGATGGGAAGTATGAGACAAAGGACAGCATCAAGGTTGATTCCAAGGTCAAAGTAACTAGAAGAATGGGGCTGCCATGTCCTAAGAAGGAGGAGGCTATAGGAGGAGCAGGCTGGGCTAACATCAGGACTTAGGGTGGGTCGTGGGCAGTCTGTGCCACCTGGTGGACTCAGGTGGAGACGTAGAGCAGGCGCTGGATTGGGGGTCTGGGAGTTCACAGGAGAGGTCTGGGCTGTCAGTACTGGGTGTCAGGGGCAGTGCCTGGCCCAGAGTGAGCTCCGATGAGTCGCTGCCATGGAGCAGCATCCAGAGGAGGAGGTGGATGGCGAATCCGATGTGGGAAAGGCACTAGGAAGAGTAGAGGGAGTTGGGAGGAGGGCAGGCTTCACGGAAGAGGCGCTGGGCTGCACCTCAAAGGTTGGGCTTTGAGGCAGCAGTCTGAGGCTGGCAGGGATCAGATTGGAAGAGCCACAGGTTGGGGTGTTTGCCCTTTGGGGACTGGCAGTGAAAGCCGTGTACCCTGGTGAGCTGGTGAGCCAGGTCGGGCAGGCACGGATCCCTGAAACCAGGGGGCTAAAGGCTGCCAAACAGGCGTCGGCGTTGAGGCCTTGCTGGGAAGGCGGGTCAGGAAAGGGTGCTGGGCCACTGGCCCAAGAGACAGGGACACAGATGTGGCACAAAGCCAGTATCTTTCTACTGCATTTCCCTCTCTTTTTGGCCATATTTAATTCTCTCACTCCGTGTGAGAGAATTTGTTCCCATTTTGCAGATGATCAAAGTGGTTCCTCTGCACCCCATGTCTTACTATGATAGGGCCTAACTGGAGATGGGGTTCTTCCATGTGGGCCTTGAGTGGCCCTGGCACCTTGAAGCTTCCTGCCTCTCCCCCCGCTGAACCCTTCAGGGACGCCTGTGTCTACCCCACCCTTCCTAGGCATGACCCATGAAGACATCGTTCAGGAATCCAAGAAGTACTGGCAGCAGATGGAGGCCCATGCAGGCAAGGCCAGCAGCAGCTTGGTAAGGCCCCAGGGTCAGCATCGGGTTGGGGATGGCCCCTTCACTTTGACATACTTTCCCATGTACCAGAGAGCTGTAAGCATAGGACAAAGAATTCATCTGTACCCTTTACTGGATCCCCCAGAAGTTATTTTACCACATTCCGTGCTCACTTTGTGTGTGTGTGTGTGTGTGGTGCGTACATACACATTTATGTACATAAATACCCACTGGTTTTTGTCTCTCTGAACCATTTGCGAGTAAGCTGCAGACACGATGCCCCATTACTCCTGAACACTTCAGTGTGCACGTCCTAAAACGAGGCCACTCTCACACAGCCACAGTACGGTTACCAACATCGTAGGGGTCACACCGAGATCATTCTTCAGAGGTCACGAATTGTGTTCTGTTGTGTCTCTTTGGTCTCTTTAATCTAGAACAGTTCTCTGTCTTTCTTTGTCGTCCATGGCATTGACATCTTTGAGGAGCCAGGTGTTTTGTAAAAGACCATCCGTCTGGGCTTAGGTGGTGTGTCCTTTTCCCACAGAGGTGGTGTGTCCTCCTCGGCGCACACGTCGGGAGACATATCATCTCAGTGTGTCCCGTCACTGCTGACACTTTGATTAAACTTTGGTAACTTGATTAAAAGTTCCTCCACTGCAAATGTTTCTTCGTTGTAAAGTTAGGTCTTTCCCCTTTATAATTAATAAATATCTCCTGGGAGATACTCTGAGACTGTGAATACCCTGGTGCTGCTCAGGCTGACACCCACTGATGGCGTCCCCTGCCGTCCCTCTGGTTCTTCCCCATGACCCTAAAGACATGAGCCATGGTATTAGTGGCTCTTGCAGATGGAGAAACATCCTCGAAGATTGTTAGCAACTTGCTTGGGGGCACAGTGAGTGGGGCAGATCCCAAGTTCTCTGACACCCTATCCAGAGCTTTGCTCCCTCTCTACTGCACCATACTGTCACCCGTCACCCTGAGCTTCCTCAGCTGTAAAATGGGGATCATAACGCTGCCCTCCCCACCTCCTGGGGTAGGCAGCAGGCTCACAGGAGCTGACCCAGGCTGCCCTGTGCCACCCTGAGGCTCATACCCTCCCCAGCCAGTGGGATCACTGTGACTGTAGATGACAGTGGGGACACTGGGCTCAGAGGGTTGGACCTAGGGCCAGAGAGACAGTGAGTGTGAGGGGAGGCCTCTGTGTTGTCCACACATGGGGGATGGCCCTTTCACTCATTCCAGACCCACCCACTGGTCAACTTGGGAGGAGGCTGTGCCCCCGACCCCTCATGAGGCCGGCCTGGGTGTGGCAGGGAGCCAGCAAGCAGGGCAGGCTGTCTGGGGCTAGGCATGGGCCAGGCTGGGGCAAGGCTGCCTGCCCCCTTGAGCCTACCCTCCCTCCCTAACCTCCTCACTCCTGGTCCTCTCCTCCTTCCCTCCCCCATCAGTCTCCTGTGCAGTCTTCTCCCCTCACCCTTCTCTGTGGTTTCTTTTTGCTACTGGCCAGGACTCTGGCAAAGAAGCAGTGAGGGGCTCAGCTGGGACCTTCTAAAGAGAGAACACCGAGCTGGGTGTGATGGCACGTGCCTGTAGTCACAGCTACTCGAGAGACTGAGGCAGGAGGATCCCATGAGCCCAGGAGTTGGAGGTTGCAGTGAGCTATGATGACTCCACTGCATTCTAGCCTGGCAACAGAGCAAGATCCTGTCTCAAAAAGCGAAAAAAAGAGAGAACACCAGCTGGGGACGGTGGTTCATACCTGTAATCCCAGCTACCCAGGAGGCTGAGGTGGGAGGATCACTTGAGTCCAGGAGTTCAAGACCATCCTGGGCAACATAGCAAGACCCCATCTCTACACTGAGTCCTCGACATCTGCTGTCTCTCTGACCACTCTTCCTTTATTCCTGCCCAGTGGTGCTACCAGGGTCACCCAGGACAGGTTGCAGGCCCAGCTGCTCAAGGGTGCCATGAGGGGCTTCCTCCTGCTGCCAGGGGCCCCACTCTGCCCATCCAAGATGCCACACTTGGCCTGGCTTGAGAATAGGGCTTCTGTGCCAGGCCTTTGGCCCAGGTGTGAGGCTTCTTGCTTATTTGCCATTCAGAGGGTGAGGCCAGTGATACTATGTGGCCATGGAGGGGACACCAGGGCACAAGCTGCCCAGGCCTGGTGCCCGTGGCTCATCTGTGCCATCCTACCAAGGAGCATGAGTGACCATCTCCCACCAGGCCCCTGTCCTCATGCCACTTGGAGATGGGTGGGTTGGTAACCTCTGAGCCTGTTTCTGCTCAGGCAGGTGGGAATGATCTCACCCACTTCCCAGGGCTGTGGCACCCTGAGGTAGGAGCTCAGGACTAGGGGCACTGCTCTACTGAACACCTCTGCACCCCCTCCCCTTACCTGTGAGATGGGAGCAGTGCCTGCCTCTCATGCTGCTTGTGAGGATCGAGGGGAACACCCAGAAATCAACAGCCATGTGGATAAACCTCCTGCCTGCTCCTGCGTAGGCGAGTCCCAGTCCCAAAGGTGTGATTTCACCTTGTTGCTGGGTGCTACCCTGGGGCTGAGCTGGCCTGTGAGGTGTCCAGTGCAGGCCAGGGGTCTGTCAGCAGTGCAGCCCTGGGCTGGCGGTGCTGGAGGCACAGGGGAGTGGGCCACAGCTCCCATCCTGGTGGAGCTCCCAGGGCAGAAAGCTCACTCCCTCCAGTCTGGAAAAGTGAGGGGTGACTCTGCGCCCAAGGCTCCTGGGAGGACAGGGCATGGCGGGGGGACGGATGGTGCATTCACAGAACAGCAGGGTGGCTGGTGTAGCTGGGTGAGGGGCTTCAAGGTGGCACCTCTCACCCCTACCCTGTCCCAGGGGTACAGAAGGGCTGGCCCTCCGCCTGCAAAGCAAAGGCTGGCTCAAAGGACAGGGAAGGAGCACGGTGCATGGGGCCTAAGAGACTAGCGAGACATTGCCCCAGAGGGAGGGGCTGGAGTCCAGGGCCACCCAGATGTCTGTCCCGCTGCTCAAGGCATCCTCCTCCCTGTCCGCCCCCTGCTGCCCACCTTTTGAACACCTGCCTGCTCTCTGCAGGTCTAGCACCCATAACTGGATGAGTCAGTCAACATGCAGCAGTTTTCAGGGACTAGGAGAGCTCCTAGAATGGGCGGCTGTGACTTAGAAGAGCTCCAGGGAAAGCTTCCCGCAGGAGATGGCACTTGAGTTGAGTTCTCGAAGATAGTTTCTAGAATAAGCTGGATGAAGAATGGAGGAAGGGCATTCCAGGCAGAGGGAACAGCATGTGCAAAGGCAGGGAGGTAGCATGCTTTGCCCTAGGAAATACAGTGGTTCCACAGAGCAGGCCTCCAAGGGAGTGGAGTGAGGTGAGGTGGGGGCAGCCAGAGAAGACCAAAAGAGCACTTAATAAGGAGTCAGGAGTCCCATCCACTGAGAAACCCGCTGGTAGGACCAGGGAGTGGACCAGCCCATTCCAAGGCTCTGGGCAGCCCCAGCTCTCCCAGAGACCACCCATGTGACAGACCCCAGGGCCTCAGGCCTGGTGCCTGCAGCTTCACCAACTGCTCTCCCTGTCCCCCTACAGGGTGCCCCACGGACACACGGGCCCAGCACCTTTGATCTACAGATGAAGTTTGTGTGTGGCCAGTGCTGGAGGAACGGGCAGGTGGTGGAACCTGACAAGGACCTCAAGTACTGCAGCGCCAAGGCCCGGCACTGGTGAGCCAGGCGCTGGGCGGGGCGCGGGCAGGATGGGGCCGTCTAAGCACCACGGCGTGGAGGCCACACAGCCCCAAGGCTCTGTCCTGACTTTTTCCCAACCGGCTCCTTTCTCTGTCCTGCAGCTGGACCAAGGAGCGGCGGGTCCTTCTGGTGATGTCCAAGGCCAAGAGGAAATGGGTGTCAGTGAGGCCACTGCCGTCCATTCGCAACTTCCCACAGCAATACGATGTGAGCACAGGGGTGGGATGCAGGGGACTGTGGGGTCCCAGGAGGGCTGCCTGCCAGCCAAGGCAGTGACCCGGCCAGCGGGACTCAGCAGACTCTGCCCACTGTGCCCCACAGCTCTGCATCCACGCGCAGAATGGCCGCAAGTGCCAGTATGTGGGGAACTGCTCTTTCGCACACAGCCCCGAGGAGAGGGACATGTGGACGTTCATGAAGGAGAACAAGAGTGAGTGGGCAGCTGGGGCAGGGCGGGGTCTCAGCCGGCGTCTCCTCACTGCTGGACATCTCGATCCATCGCGGGCCCTCTCGGGCCCCCTTTTGCTGCCTGGGCCCCTCTCCATCCACACCAGGTCCCACAGTCAGGCAGCCGATCAGCAGGGCCTGGGGTGCCCATGGCTCCCAAATCAAGCAGGGATCACGGGGCAGGACGAATGGGGAATCCCTCCTCACCAGGCACTCTGTCCCTTCTCCCCTGCCCAGTCCTGGACATGCAGCAGACCTATGACATGTGGCTGAAAAAACACAACCCAGGGAAGCCTGGAGAAGGGACCCCAGTCAGTTCTCGGGAAGGAGAGAAGCAGATCCAGATGCCCACGGACTACGCGGACATCATGGTAAAGCCCGCTCCTGCGTACCCAAGGGGCTGCCTGGAGGGCCGGTGACCTTGAGCTCAGCCTCCCTGAGGGAGTTAGGCCAGGCAGAGGTGTGGGGAGCAGACACCCACAGTGGCTGTTCCCCAGATGGGCTACCACTGCTGGCTCTGCGGCAAGAACAGCAACAGCAAGAAGCAGTGGCAGCAGCACATTCAGTCTGAGAAGCACAAGGAGAAGGTCTTCACGTCCGACAGCGACGCCAGTGGCTGGGCCTACCGCTTCCCCATGGGCGAGTTCCGACTCTGCGACAGGTGCTCCCCGGGAGGGCAGGGCCTGGCAGGACGTGGGGTGGGCCTGAGGAGATGGGGCCATGGGCAGCTCTGGCTCCCCTTGGCCTGGAGGTGGTGTGAGGGGGGGTCTTGGGTATGAGTACAGCTGTGGGGGTGGGGCAGGAAGGGCTGGTATTGGAGGGGGGTGCTCAGACCTGCCCAGACCTCTGCTTTGCAGCCCAGGGCAGATCCCAGAGAGGGCTGGGACATCCAGATGTTCCCTGAGCTGGGACGGAAGCTGCCTAGGGAGGGGCTTGTCTTAGGGGAGGTCAGGTGGCCAGCCCAAGGTCCCTGCCCCGGGTGGGAAGGGCACAGAGCTGGGGCAGTGAGCCTCCTGCCGCCCACAGGCTCCAGAAGGGCAAAGCCTGCCCAGACGGGGACAAGTGCCGCTGCGCCCACGGACAGGAGGAGCTCAACGAGTGGCTGGACCGGCGCGAAGTGCTGAAGCAGAAGCTGGCCAAGGCTCGCAAGGACATGCTGCTGTGCCCTCGGGATGACGACTTTGGCAAATACAACTTCCTGCTACAGGAGGACGGGGACACTACTGGTGCCACCCTAGAAGCCCCTGTTGCTGCTGCCACCACTGGGGAGTAGGGCCAGGTCTTGGCTGTGGGTGAAGTCCTGGGGTTGGGGTTGGGTGGGGACAGAGGGCCTGATAGAAGGGCCAGGGCAGGCCAGCTGGGGGTGGGGGCCGCCCTCCTCAGGCAGCCCCCAGCCCCCTGGGGCCCCGGCCATCCTCTCCGCTCCTGTGCCCCAGGTGTGCATACCCAAGTGCACGTGCTGCAGTCCCAAGGGTCCCAGGGTCCTTGTCCTGCTGAAACCTGGGCAGACCCTCCCCAACCCCCACAGCTCTCCTGGTTGGGGAGGGAGGGGCCTGGTGACCCCTCCAGCTTCAGCCTACAGCTTTAACTTCTGTCTGCTCCTAAAGGGGCCCAAAGCTCAGGGCTGGGGAGCCTGGAGTCCCCATTTGAATCTGTAGCAGGAGGGTCCTTCTCCCTGCCCCCTCCCAACCCCCCACCCCTGGGGGACAGATCAGGACACAGCAGAGGGCAGGAGGCCCCGATTAGCTTTAAAATGCAGCCCCAGGACGGAGCTGGGGACACTGTACTGGTCACTTGCCCCCTGGGGCCTCAGTTTCCCCTCTGGTTAGAAGTGTGGGAGGAGCTGGGCTAGACGATCTCTGGCTAAACTAAGGAGTCTGGGGCCTGTTGATGATGCCGCCACCCGAGCCCTGCTGCCTCATGGGCCAGAGAATGTAGATTGCAGATCCTTAGAGCCTCCAGACATGACCCAACACAGACCCCATTTTGCAGATAGGAAGACTGAGGCTTGGAAGGGAGATGTGATCTACCCAGGTCCCAGCATGAAGCCGAGCTGGGATGAAAACAGTGGTCAGAGGCTTGGGGCCAGTTGTTGGCTGGAGCCTCTGGGCCCCTCAGTGGGGATGTGACAGTCAGCACGCAGCTGCAGTCCCAGGCAGGCTGCCGAGGGGCTGGGGAGGGAGGCCCAGAGGAGGGCTGGTCATGTCAGCACCCATGGAGGGACAGTCCCCTCCTGAGGTGGTTATGGGGAGTATGGCAGCAGAGGGTACTTGCCTCGCTGGCCCCAGGAGAGGTGGCAAAGGGCAGGGCACCAGGAGCTCAGGTTCTGAGGTATAGCGGGTGGGGGAGTGGGGGGCCTGGGAGATGTGGAAAAAAGGGGCTCAACCTTGGACACCATAGGCCACTTCAGGATGGGACCTGGCTCCTCTTTCTTGGACACCCAGCACAATCCTCTCCCCTAAACCCAGACATACAGTTACGACCATCTGTCCCAGCCCCTCCCTGGTCCCCAGCCCTGCCAGCTGCCTGGGACCCCAGCTGACCCTCAGCCCCTGCCCCCACCCACCAAGGCCTCTCCCATCCCTTCGTCTGACGTGTCTGTGTGCACCCCCTCCTCTCCATCCCACCTCCCATGGGCAGACACAGCCTCCCCTGGCTCCCTAGACATTCCAGAATGCCCCACACCGTTGGCACAAGGAGTGAGGCAGCCCCGGAAGGAAGCAGGGCCCAAGGCTGAGGGGTAAGATGGAGAGAAGGGACGGCCCCATCCTTCTCCCCGATCAAGGATTGACAGTGTGCGCTGACAGCCCCTGGAGCTATAGAGAACCCGTCCCTCTTCCGCCACTGCCCAACCTTTCCTGGCATGCACCCTCCCTCTTCCCTGCCCCCGCCCCCAGCAGGCCAGCACTGTAGAGTCCGGGTGCTGGTGGCATGGCTGGAGAGGAGGAGAGAGCACACCCCAAGTGGGGGCCGTGGCTGTGGCCGTGAGTGTCGACGATACTTGTTTTCCCTGATCTGTGGTGTTGCAGTCTGTTGTCACCAGCCTTGTTTTTAGTGTGTATATATGTCGCCCCCGTGATGCATATATACACAGGTATTAAATATATCGCTCTATATAATATTATATATGTGTGTGGTATCCAAGGAATCACTTCTAATGAAAGCTAAAGATTAAGAATTTGGCTAGAAAATGCAGCCATCCTTGCATGATTCGGAGGGTTTTAGGGGTCATTGGGCTACTTGTGAAGGAGAGAGGGACTCGAGCTGTGGTTCAGAGGTGATGTGGGCCCAGCTCTGCCTGGTAGCTCCCCAGACCACCCAGTCTAGTGGAGAGAGCACGGAGCACTCAGGGAAAGAACGTGATTTGTATTTGTCTCCCCACCAAAGGAAAAGTGTTAGAGTCTAGAGTTTTCATCTTCAGCCTGTTATCTTGTCCAGGGGCCTTTGGGACCTGGGGCTCCCTGGCCTGGCCAGAGCTGGACCCCCACAGGGCAGGGCAGGGAATTGGGGGGGCAGAATGCACTTTTGATGACCCCTCCAGGGCCCTTAGCTGAGAGGCTGAGAGCATCAAATCAGGACTGTGCAGACCCCTAGCAAGGCAGGAACAAGACGGCATGGCGAGTGGGGTGGGGGTGGAGTGGAGAAGGATGCTGCATTTCTCAGCTGGGCAGTAATCAATTTAATGGTCCTTTTAAAATGTCTGTGTATTAAAAATTTAAGAATACCACACTTTAATATTAAATATTCATAAGGTCTAGTATCTTGATAATAATGTAGATGTTTTAATAACAATTTTTGTCTTAAAATAAAATCGAAAGAAACTTGCTTCTTTTAGCCTTTGTTCTAGAAAATAAACTTGTGCACTTTGACCTCTGTCCCTGAGGTGTCGCTCCTGTTCTCCCTGCTTGGCACTTGCAGCCCAGTGCTGGGGGGCCTGGGCTGCTTTGTACTCATGGGGCAGAGCTGGCTGGTGCTGGCTCTGCCCTGGGTGGACATTCCAAGGGGTGAGGAGCAGGACTGCGTCCCTGTGTACACACAGACCCAGCTGACCCCGGCTCAGGCAGCACCTCAGCTGGCGGGGACAAGCTGTGCTGTGCACAAGTGTCCCCAGCAGATACCCTTTGCTGGCTCTTCTGCAGCCTTTCTGCTCACAGCCTTTCGTGCTCCAGTGGTGCCCACACCTCCCCTGTTCTCACCAGTGAGTGCCAGCTGGGTCTTGGAGGCCTGCCTCTGTGCCCTTTCTGGATGTAGCTCTTCCAGGAAGGTGAGGGCCATGCCTTTGAATATGATCCCAACTGCAGCCCTGACTCCTCTGGGCCCAAAGGAGACCAAAGTCACATGGGCCCAGTTTCCTCATCTTTAAAAGGAGACGTATTAGAGCTGGAGTTCTCAATCAGGGACACCTGTACCTGCTGGGGTAGAAGGTACATTTTCACATCTCTTGGATGGTACATAGTTGCAGGTGATGAAGGGGAGTCCTGTGGGGAGGGGCTGCACGAGCAAGTTCTGATCAGGTGGCTTTAAACTGCCACATAAAGTGGCCCGAGGAACAGAGGTTCAGGGCCTGAGAAATGCCTAAAGATGGAGTCATTTGGGTCAGGTATACAGTGGGTGCTCTAATGCTTGACAAATGATGGGATGAGGGACAGAAGCAGCCAACTTTATGGGGCACCTTGTTTGCACAGGTGTGGTACAAATAGTGTGTCTGTTCTCCACAACAGCCCTACAAGCTTGTTGGGAGCCAACATGGCCGTAAAAAGGCAGCTTACGGCAGCCATTTATGCCAGCCCTCACTTCCTCCTTCTTCCTCCTCCCCTGGAAATTCCCGCGTTTCCTTTCCCGCGCGCGCCAAGACCAACGACCCCTGCTCCCTCACGTCACCCGTCTACCACCAATCAGCGAATGCCACGGCCCCTAAACTTACCCTTCCCCCTTCCCAGGGTATATAAGCAAGCACCCGACAATAAA